>JARACY010002324.1:0-44184 GCA_029255725.1 Scrobipalpa atriplicella | reverse complement strand
TCCTGGCGGCTACGACCTCGCGGGCATGCTGCAAATTACTAGGTCCCACTTTTAGGTTTTTTGCATGTATATCGAAAATGGTGCGTTTTGGGAGCATACTTGCAATGGTCAAACAAATGCTCATAAATTTCTGTACAAAGAACTTTTCTTCTCGGTCGGATCAATATTTAAAAAGATATGGTGAAAGAAATGTGAATGATAATCTTCCTTAAATTGGAACACCAGGTTCCTTTTATAACGTAACCTTCCAGTAAGAAAGGATTTTTGGATTTTTCACCCCTAAGGGGGTTAAACAGGGGGTGGAAGTTCGTAAGGAAGTCGGTCAATTTTGAAGTTAGGGTCTTCCAATTTTGTGTTTAGGCAATTATCAGCAATTTAGCTTTTCTTGCAAATTCAGAAAGGGATGAGTTTGTTATCATTATCATACTTTGATGAAATTACACTTTTTCCCCTTTGGAGATGGATATGTCAAAAATGCTGAAACACGTGTCTATTTTTTTCTACTATTAAGCTAAACATAAAATTGGAAGATCCTAACTTCAAAATTTACAGTTCTATACGAACCTGCTGTTAAAATTTCACGATTCCAGCTTTAAGGCTCTTCGTAACGCAGACTGCGTTGATGAGTCCGTCAATCATTCAGTCAGTAAGGCCTCCTCATATCGGAAGTTTTAGTACTTATGCTTTCTCCCTAAGCAATCTGAACAAATTTTTGAAGAAATGGCTCTCCTACCCCCTCACGCATTCTATGGCCTAGTACTGGAAGCTCCGGGGCTTGAACTAAAAACCTATAACACTTGCTTAAGTACCTATTTAGGTGCGCATTTTCACCAGTTCGATAATAAAGCCAGGCTTACATGACAAATCAATTTCGAAAGTCACTTCAATACAATAGAACATAATTTATTTTAAATAAGTGGTTGAAACAATAAGTTTAATAACTTAAAAAAAATCTACTATCTAATCATATTCCGATCTGCTGAGCGAGCACGGCGTACATGCCGAGCGCGGTGAGGCCGACGGCCGACGCGTGGATCGCCCGCAGCGCCAACATCGACCACGCGCTTAGAGACAGGATACTTCCAACAGCGTCTTCGAGCAACTGACGGTACGGCGACAGAGCAAGCAGGGCGAGCACGATGGGCGCCTGCGGAAGGGATGCAATATTACCACTACTTAATTTTAGCGACCGAAAACCCTGGTAAAATACGAGTATTGTACGGTCATTTATCATATACATTACGGTAAAACTACCAGCAACTTGTGACAAGAAACTTTTATGAAGTGAAAACTCAAAGGGATTCGAGGGTTCGTGTATTGTAATATAGGAGATCGGATGGTAGCAGTGCGCATTCCAATCTAAAATTGTCCTCAGTATTTGTCAGGATTTGCTTTTTAGGGTTCCCTAGTCAACTAGGAACCCTCATCATTTCGCCACGTCTGTCTGTCCGTCTGTATGCCGCCCCTGCCTGTAAAAAACTCAGTTTTTTAAATGATCCTTATGGCTTTCGTATAAGGTTGAAATCAAATTTATAGACAATTATGTTGTTTTAAGTAAACATAAGGCTACGGAACCCTACATTTGGGCGTGTCCGACACGCTCTTGGCCAATTTATTACTAGGCGTTTTACGCTCTGCCACAGAATATATAATAGTACTCTGCGTACCTACCCATTAGGTATACAGGCGTGACTTAGTATGTAACACAAGCCTGTTGCCGCATTTTTCTATAATATTTTTTTTTACCGAATATAATCAGTAAATTACGTTTTTACTGAATTTTACAATATCACTTTACCCTACCTGTGAACGGGGCAGGTCGGAGCGCTGGGCGAGCCACACGAGCGTGGCGGCGGCGGCGTGCCACACCAGCTGCGCGTTGCTTTCCGCACACGAGCGCACGTAGCGCCAGTCGAACTCCGAGCCGCGCGCGCCCACCCACAGTGGTACACTGCGCGTCACCAGCACCTAGAATTCAAACAGTTGACTTTGAGGTTATGCATTTGTTCAAGATTTCTCTAACTAAATATAGTAAGTGCAGCCCCTGTACCATGCTGCTGCGCGATACCAAATATGTTGCAGCTAAAATCTTTCAAATCTCCATACAATATGACAGATAGTTATGATTATGATAATAGTAGATGTAGACTGTATATTGTATGTAGACTGAAACTGCAGTACAGACAGCTAATTTTTTTCATAGTTTCATATGTTGATTGTCTAATTATGTTCATTAAGGCTCACAAGCAAATACCCAATGATAAAATACAATTTGTATATTCCAAAGAAACTACAGACCTCAGCACTAGCCCAGCCTATAGCAGCAGTGAGGATCTTGGCGTGGCCTTTCCCCGGGACAGCATTCATAGCAAAGTAAAGGCCCAGGAGGTCAGCAAAGTCCACGGTCGCTTTCAGGATTTCCTGCAATGGTTCATAAAGAGAAGTAATTTAGTGTCTTATTTCTGGTTAACAACACAATATGCCAAGAATAGACGCAACATAGGTTTATAGGTTACTTTTTACTGTAAAAACACAATTCATTTCTACGGGATTTATGATTCAAGTTATACTAAATTATATCACTTCAAAACCAAACTGGCCAAAACTAACCAGGAACACATCATATTTGCCTTCAACTTGGCTGCTGTCAGAGTCTGGGAAGAATGTGGCCAGCAGCAGCATCTTGCACAGCTGCGTGAAGATGTACAGCCCCCCGGCGTACACACACTTCGAGAACGTCGCATATTCAGAGCTGGAAAGAGGAAAATATATTTTTGATTAGGATAGGGACATGGGATTTTTACCACAGGAGTATTTGCAAATAATCTATATCTACAGCTGAAGATTGCACTTTTGTGAGGTCTAGTTGTGACCAGTGTTAATTGCTAATAATTAAATTAAATGGTTTTATACTGAATCTCATTAAAATCTGCTTAAAACCTAAAGATAACCTTACAAAGGTTTACTTACATCCCGGAAAACTTGTAGGCCATATGATATGGCGCGTATACAAGCGCAAGGCAATTCCCGAAGTGATATAAAGTCATCTTAATTTACTTTATTTCATATAGAACTCAATATTAATAAATTTAATTAAAATATTACACGAAAACTGACCCCAAATCACTTATCAATCACAAACGTCTTTTTTTTAATGATTCTCCCATGTAAGGGAAGGCAAAGAGCGTGAGCCCATGCAGCCTTGTCTTCAGTTGTCTTTTTCTTGAGTTGTCTTAAATTTAACCTAATCTTAAACTACGCTAACCTAAAAGACTTTAGAATGCGCCGGTGATTCACATTTCAATGCTCAACAGACTTTTGCGCGGAGATAACAATTTGAATCGTATGGAAGGTATGGAAGCGGCTTCCTTTGCTTCTTACTCCCGCCACATTGTTCCTCGTCAGCAGATCATTATGTTAAATCAACCACAGCAGCACAACAAATACTGCAAGGAACTAATTTCAGCTCAGTCCTACGTGTGATTCGTTACGGTTCCCGCGCAAAACCCTCACAAACGTCAAAGAACTGATGTCACTCAGACCGATAGGGTTGTCCTTCGATTAATCGATATTCTGATCGCTACTATAAAAAAAAAAAGGAATGAATGTATAACGTTCTTTTATACGTAGCACGGTAACACTAAACAAGATTATTATATATTTCAATACAAAATTGGTAAATAGAAGCAAAAATATTACGAGCTTAACGACGAGTTAAAATAATAAAAATCCAAGGAATAATCATAAAGATGTGATTAATTTGCGCCACATATAATTAATAATATTGTGTATATATAATTTAATTAGTCTGACATTTCGTGATGAACGCGTATAACGAAACGGAGCATGTTGACGCGCGCGGGAGTTTTATTTTCGCATGTATGTATTGTATTTTGCTGTAATTTATTTAATAAACCATAATTACCGCATATTTATGCTTAATTCAATAGATATAAAAAGCTTACAATTGTTTTAAGAATTCCTATGCATGGTGAATGGTTAAGCTTAAAAGTTTTGTGTACCTACTTTCCATATTTTATACTTCCTTCTTGGTAAGTAAAACTTAATTTTCTAAATTTTTTAATCCTAATTTATACTAGCCTGTTTTTAAATAATACTTAGTAAGAAAGCTATCTACGCATTGCTACCTACTTCTTTTATTAAAGTTAAAGGTGTAAGGGACACCAACGCAACAAAGAAAGAGATGCAAAATGAGGGGTGTTGGTAAAAAAGGGGTTACTTGCACAACCCTTTCGTTTTTTAGCACACGCGCAAAAGGGTAAGGGGTTTGTTATCCAATGGCAGAGCAGGGTTTCTCAAATTTTGAATGTATTCGTCCGGAGAGAGACCCGAGACGAGCCGGAGCGGTTCAATCTCTCCATCCCCGAACAGTTCACCCCAGGACCTGTTCCTATCAACCTGTCTTGATCATTTGAATATAACTCTCTCTTATTATTTGCATATCAATATGTGTATCCCCCAGTGAAATATAGAATTTTAAATTTTGATAATTAAGTTTTTATATATTTTGGTCCCGTTCAAAAAAAAAAAAAAATTAAAACTAATTTATTTTATATCAGGATGGTGGAATGTGTAAATGTAAAATATGCCGCAGGATTACATTACCTACCTACTTGGATAGTTTGGGCTTAGAAGGTGAGTGAACATATACCTACCTAACACAACACTTATTTTATTTTAAAATCTGTTTAAAACTAAATTACCTGTATTTTTTTTAGTGTATTGAATGGTTTAGGACTTTTTTTAATGAACATTAATTTACACTAATTTGCATTTAGTACCTAGGTATTTATCTAATTAGAAAAAAATATACCTACCTACAAAGGCAATGCACTCCTATTGGAATTTTTAAAATAATAATAAATGATTATTCATATATTTGTCTATACTATAGCATTGAAAGGGTTAAATAAAAGTATACAATAAAATAAAGTAGTTGCCAAGTGTTTAGCCTTCTGATTAATTATTAATTTAATGTTTACCTTTAGAGAATACATTGCATATCTAAGCCCAGTATTTTACTAGATAGGTATGGTTAGCAATAAAAAGTATATACTATTGTAGGTAGTGATAGTTTTTATATTAATATAATTTACTAATTTAGTACTTTAGTACCTACTCATTTTATTATTACCATCCTATTGTGTCCCACTGCTGGGCAAAGGCCTCCCCTTCTTTCTTCCAAGTCTCTCGGTCTTGTGCAAGCTCCCACCAGTCTTCGCGATAAACTTTAAGATCGTCACTCCATCTTTTACGGGGTCGACCTCGTCGACGATTTCCATCTTGAGGTGTCCACTCTGTGACGATCCTAGCCCACCGCTCCGAGTGCATCCGGCTGACGTGTCCTGACCAGTCCCATTTGAGCTTAGCTGACTTAGAGGAGTCAGCTAAGCTCAAATGGGACCTACTCATATTAACTATTATAAGCAAAGTAGGTAATTTAATTACCTAAGTATTTGTGATTTGGCCGGAATTGATTAATCAAATTTAATAATACAATTACAGACTATTATCATTTAACTTTTATTGAGAAATTAGTTTTAGAGTCGTAATAGTACCTAGTAGCACCAGTTTCATAAAGAATAATGCACCGCGTGTCATTAGTTCGGCAGTCATCTCATAATCCCTCACCCCCCCTTAATTATCTCATGTTCACGAATGAGGCGCTTCAAACACAAATAGAGTGAAGCATTCGACCAAGAGCGCAGCCCTGAGGCACTCACGTCATCCCTCCATTACACCATTGTCCAGTGACAATGGCGATGGAGAATAAAGAATCGGGGCCATTAGGTAAATTTCCTTATTCATTTTTTGCGACACCCCCGGTGGCTGTGGTCGGGCTTACGCTCCCGGGTGGGTAATAAAAAGAGGATCTTCCCTGGTTATTTGTCATGCGGAGTGTCCGCGGTGGCGCATGGTGCGGCGTCGCTAGCTCTCGGGTTCGCGGATGGTCCTCACACGAGATCTCAATCTTACGACGCGTCAAGACGCTTTTTGCGCCCTAATCGATTGAGGGTGGTGCAGGTGTTTGTTTTCAACTAAACTTTCCTATTATAATTACGAATTTTATTTTGTTAGTTAGTTTAGTAGGTAGAGGTAGGTAGATATCAGAGTATCGATGAATACTTAGTTGGATACTCTCAAAATAGTGACTTGGTTCAGTCACTACTACTACTAATGTGTACTACCTACCTATAGGTACTATACCATAGGTACCTAAACAAATACATCTATCTATCTATGCAAAATGTGTTGAAAAGCCCTGTTATTTGACCTATCAGGTACGCTTGTAAGGATATCACTCTCCCACTCCCACATCATCATCTTCCTAGCCTTTTTCCCGTATCTCTCGGGGTCGGCTACCTAATCTAGGTGATTGAACGAAGGCACTGGTTTTTACACAGTAGGTACGACTGCCATCCTACTCCGCAACTCAGAAGGGAAACCAGACCCAATCCTAGATTAGGTTACACACAACCTTTGAATTTCTTCGTAGGTGTGTGCAGGTTTCCTCACGATGTTTTCCTTCACCGTAAAAGCGCCGAATAAACGTACATTATGAAATTCGAAAACCGAATACACATAGGTACGTGGTGGGATTCGAACCACGACCTCCTGCACAGAAGGCCGCGGCCCTATCCACTACACCATCAATATCTTCTATTTTCAGTGAGTCTGACCAGGTATCGTTATTTTATGAGTTTAGTTTCGTGAATAACCACGCCTCGGAATTGCATTCCCAGTTACACGTCTGAGGAGAAAGTATCTTGGACTGTCATCAATAATGTATTATAGAAAAATGATTTCAATTTGGGGAGTGAGCGGCGCGGGCGGCGGTGAGGATTGTTGCATTATTCAACGCACGCTGCAGCTAAGCGCGGGAGTGCGGTGCGGAGTGCGGCACGCAGATAAGCGCACATTCGGACGAATGCCTACACTCCCACATGCTGCAGCTACTTACATAGGTACATAAGTACTACCTACTTGCCAAATAGACACATTGATATTTACCTAGTTGAGATTAAGCTGGAAGTTAGAAGCATTTTCTTTGCAAATGTGTGTTTGGATGCTCAGACCCGTTTAAAGATCGAAATAAACAGCTTTCTAATTTTATATGTAGTTTTTTCATCTAAGTATCTAACCATTGATCGCACACAAAATCAAATCATCATAATCATAACTAAGAAAGAAAACGGATAGGTAGGTACCAGATTGCTTATGTGAACAAAACAGCAAAATACTTTTGCATTCTCAGAAAATATATACTTTGGAACTTACTAATCATTTGCACCTTTGTAAACTCATAAACGGGTGATAAATCAAATCATCTTTGATTTTAAAAGAGGATCATACTTTTAAACTATTATATATTCTGTGCTTTTAATTAATCAGATATTTTAATAAAACGTTTAAAATTTGCCAAGAGACTCAGGAAATTACTGAAATTATAATACGATCGAAAAAAAAACTCTAGGCATTCCTGTAAAGTACAGATTCCGCTGATCGCCAGCGACACCTCTGTCCAGCGCCGGGGGGGCCTTATCGGAAAGGGCTTACGGTGACCCCATGCAAACTCCCTAATGCGACATTGCTCACGGCACGGGCCCTCCTCGTCCTCTCCCTCCGGCGATCGATCTCGATGCAAACTCGCAAGTCGCTGCTCAACCCACCCGGGACAAGGGGCCGGTTTTGTTTCGAACTCGTAATTTTTTTATTGCCGAGCGAGTCGTTATTAGTGGGTAATGCGCGGGGGATGTTTGTTATGGAAATAGCGTAAAGTTCCGGGGACATTCGCGATGATTGACGGCATTTGAATAGATCGATACTAATATTTTTGTTTGAAATTTCTTTTTGCACAAACCTTTATTTTGTCTAGCCGCATAAATATAAATAAGCATAGGTTATTCAAGTTATCCATCCATTACATTCCCAAGCGTCATACATAATATTTCTCATAAATATACAGCACCTTTTCGCTCATGAAAAAATTAAGTAGCCGTAGCGTTTGAGCGGATCAAACATATTTTGGTGGCAGATCAAAAAGTCCGATTCAGTTTTATATGCCACTGAATACTGAATATTGAGCGGCGGCGCTGGTATCTTCTATAATACATAAGTATTTTGCAATGAGATACAGCAGCGGGGTGGCGCGGGGGAACCCCCACCGGGTGGACTGCGGACCCGTGCCTTTGAATATACTTGTTACAATAATAGTATGACACTTCGCAATTTTTATGTTTTGTTTTGCAAAGACTTAGGTCGTTAGCAAAACAAGGTCTTCAACGGCTTTACAACATTATTGTTATAGCATTCATTAGCTATTCAGGCACCACCACACAAAATTAAAGTAAAATCTACTTCTAAAATTTCCTTCAAAATTTACAATCAGATCCTTTGTTCACTTTATCTTTACATAATCAGATCAGAATAAATTATTTTCGTAAGGTGTACTTAATATTGCTTATTCTCCTTATTTTGAAGTCCACTAGGCACCTGCACTAGTCTCCGCTAACCCCTATATTTATTCATAGAACGGCGCGTATTTTTTACGCGGTCATAAATATTAAAGGCGCCTCGTGCCACTAGGATTTTCAATTCGACAGCAGAGCGGATCCCCTTAGATTTTAGGCTTTCTCTCTTTCCGCGGATTAGAGCGGTTTGATGTATGGCCGCGGGTGGCGGTAAATCAAATTTTGATTGCTATTTTCTTTGTGAAAGTCGGGTCGTCCTGTGGGACGCGTCCTCTAACTCGGGTTAACCGATCCCCAGGCACCGCCTTCCTTGCCTCCGCACCACCGACCGTCTTACGTGGATTCCACTATATTTTGTATTTCTTATTTCAGGATTGACATGACAACGCTCCAAGCATCTACTTACTTCATATTTCTGAGATGAACATAAATCCTTATAAATCTTTTAAATCTCAAATGGTTGCACGGACGCTAAAACTTTGTTGTGTACCCTTATCCCAATTTGAAGCAATCCCTTTGTACATTTCTTTGGGTAAAGTTGTGTGTTAGGGTTCCTCTCTCGATGAAATTGTCACAGCTTGAGGCTACTCATAAGACTCCCTCTCAGGGACTTTTATTGATACAAATTTAAGTTTACTTAGGGCCATCGGAATCGAATTTGCTTGGGTAAGTAGATTTTAGTGAAATAGCCGGGACACGGGCCGCGATGTAACCGCTTGTGTGATCCAATTGCGGAGCACTCGAACCTGCTTCAAACTGATGGAATCAAATTCAGCCTCCCTTTAAATATTTGAACTGCTGGATCGCGAGGAGGCGGGTGTGTGTGGAGAGTGGGAAGGGAGAACTTAAATTACACTTGTTATACTTACTTATGTTACATGCAAACACTTTTTAGATACATTACTGAAAATCTTTTTCTTACTCGTACCTGAGAGTGTTTTATATATGTATAGTTCGATTTCTTTAAGTCGACAATTTGTTATTGAAATATGTCCTTTACATATTTTTTAAGAAATCTACGCGATAAGGTACGCATATATACACAGTTGATAGTCCGGCGGGCGCTCCGTCAAGCGGCAGTGGGGTGGGAGGGCCACCTCCGGATAAAAAAGGGATCTCGAGAAATTCTCGACCCTTTTTATACTAAATAGATAGCTAACACGGCCTGAGTGGAGTTTCAATAGATGCTTTCTCGGCGGAAGAAGCGACCTGTAAAGAATCGAGTCGAGGGGCCTGTGAAAAACCGTGTTATATAGCGGCGGTCCTCGTGTTCTCCTAGTGCGTGTCACACAGTTTTTCCTTTTATTTTTTTACGCGCCCTCTTCTGAGGGATAAGAGGTGGAATTCTTTTTAAATTGGAAATGTTTTCTAAGAGGATTACGATTTGCGGAGGTGTAGGTATTGGGAATATAGGGGATCGCGTTGCTTAGCTGTTTTATATTTAACGCGTTCAGATTTCTTTATTAATTCTGGTGATCAATTTTCTTTATCCCCTTATTCACTTGGGATAAGTACCTATCTAAAAATTGTTTCCTCCATTCTATAAAATAAAATACATGAATAGGTAATAATAATTGTCCTGTGCATTAGACTCCCACGCGACGGTAATCCACTTCCTTTCGTAAAAAGTTATGAACTGTCAGCAAGCAACAATAGCGTGAATATTTGGAATGACCATTACGCGAGCGTGTGGAGCCGGCGTAATGCGAGCCCTGCGGAATGGCCGGGAAACGAATAATTGACAAAATGTAAAATTGCAAACTAGCTCGCTGCAAAAACCGCCACTGTTCAATGTAGAAAGAGACGATATTTCTGTAGCAGGGATCAGTGTGAAGCTAATGCAAAGTGCACGCGAGCATCCCTCGTAGTCGCCGGAGCTTAAGTTTAAATTTTCACATCGCCCCCGCCCGCTGCACGCCGCACGTCGGTCGGTTGAGTCTACAATACACATTCAGCACAATTTGACGGCTTTGTTATTTTTATGGAGAATTTTTCGTAGACTCTACGAGGGGAAATGAATTTGTGTTCTTTAGCTATTTATTAAATCGACAAAAATACATTTTATGTTTGAGAAACTTTTGCCATTGCAATAGTAGAGCCAATGCGTTGTTTTCTGTTCATTTCTTAGTAAGCGTTACTTTGACAGTAGTACGAATTTGAAAGTAAATAATTATTTAGATTTTTGTTTGTTAAGTGTTAACTAAGCTAGTGATACATCTAGATTTAGGTACTTATAAGCAGAGCTTACAAGGGATTATAAGTTTCCAGTTGCAACTACCCCAATATTAGAGTTGATTGTGACACACGTCCGTCATCCCGTGACCCGCGCCCGTGACGCCCGTGACGCCCGTGACGCAAGCACAATAAATGACTATTATTGCTATTATACTCCCGTCGTAGTCGCGCGTGACAGGTGGCCATTTGTAAATAAACACCACACCGGGACCCGTCACAGCAAGAAAGAAACCGGAAATGTCAGTTTAGTTGCGGTCATTTCTAAGATACCTATTTATTAATAATACCAATATAAAATTAGCGTATTAAAGCCCACATGGCCGAAGCAACAAAACGTCTCTATTCCATAAGTGGTAAACTTTTAATGCCTCTAAAAGGATTTTCTTGTTAGAGCAATAATATTCGAATTACCTATTGTCACCGGGTGTCGTGTCACCTCCGAAATAAAGAGAGTTTTATAATATCATTTAAGTAGCTATTACGACTACATCCTGGCAGCATATAAAACGCGTCCGACATCGGTCATTTCGCGGAATGTGTCGGCCATTAGCGTGCCGCCGCCGAGCGCTAACCGTGGTGCGGAGACCGCGCAGCAGACGCGCGTCAGCCGCGTGGGGGCGGAACACTCACGAGATTATTCCGATTTCAACGTCATTCCACGTTTCCGGCATTTGTTTAATCCTGCATTTGAAGCAGACTATTTAAATTCCGTCTAAAACGTCATCGTTCTATGGGAAAGAATTTTACAATTCTTTCGCCGCCGTCGCAAATAGAATTAAGTTTGAAATATAAAATACTTGGTACTTATTTTCTAAAAATTATTTTACGACTGCCTTTTAAAAGGCGTGGGTAATATCTTTAGGGATATTTTCTTTATTTTTACATCAATGAAGTATACGATTTATTCGTGTTGCATTACAGAGACGCATCACTTGATACGGCCGGCCCTATGGTAATAAAAGAGATACATTATAAATCGTAAGGGATATATTGTCCACGGTTATTATACTCGTAGTTATTATAGTCAGAATGTCCGCGGGCCGTGTCGTAGTTAAATATTTTATTGTTTTTTCACGACGCATATACATCGCTACGCGCTACGTTACAATTTCCGTTTAGTACGCACATTACTTAGCGGGGGAAATAAAGTTTATTTTATATAGCAAGTGAAACTCTGAAATAATGTGAACGTACACAAATATAAATGTAAAGATAATACCTTATTAAGTATTAAGTAGGTACACATTCAACTCTGATAATTTTAAAGCTATCGTAATCAATTTACTAGTCTAAATGAAGGTCCGTAAACATTACATCACATAATTATTTATTTAGGTACCTAACAAAGAATTTTCTGTTTATTTTCCCATTTACAATCGATCGATATTATCGTATGCCAAAGAGCTTGACCATTTGTTTATTTTATCTTTGTAATTAAACCCAGATGGCATTACCACCGGCCACCTCGTCGCACCACGCCACCCGGCGCGGTCGAGGCGAGGGTGCGTGCCATTACCGCGGTAATTGTATACTAACACGGTATTTGAGTTATCGGGAGCTTCCGTATTCCAACGAGTTTTTGCAACCGCCCGTATTAGTGTCTCGAATAATTTACATGCCTTATTTACCTTGCTAATGCTCGATTTACTCTTTGCCGCCAGTAATTTATTCATGTTGTTTAAAAAACTGAATTAATTGTAAGTACTTAGTTCGATTTGTCGGTGCTTTGTCATTCATAAATATTTCTTTATTTCCTATTTCTATTTCTAGTATCCTACTTACTTATAATATCATGACAATGACAGTTTTTTTGTGTTCGATAGAATCTCGTTGAAGTTGATCTACAGAATGTAGAGTTTAAATGAAATGACATGAAATGAAATTAAGTTCTCCTTTGAAATTATAATACCTAATACCTACATAGTACGTACTAATTACATCAAGTTGGTTCTTCGTTTATGGGTTTAGTCATGATATCTGTTCGCTAATAATAGGCGGTTTTAAACCTCTGACACCAGACACAGTGACTCGAAAACCTACTTTATAAGAAGATGGTTTTAGTGTAGTTACATTACAATATGTTACAGTAAGTACATAGTTTAGTATACATTACTAATATCCTTGCAGTACATAGCACAGATGATTAATCAAAATATCGTAAGTGTCTCTGTATAGAAGAGATAGCGGAGACGCCGCGAGATGGCGGTAAACGAAAGGGTTGTACCGACGCATTACCCGTAAATGATGGATGAGCCTTCCTTGTCTCCAGTGACTTGATATTGCCATTACGAAGCTTCAATATTTTCTAATACGAAACTTCTTCCGCCTTTTGACGAGCATCCGATAAATTACCCCTTCTGTACACCATTCCATCATCAGATTGCCGCTTTCCCGTTTGATATTATGTACTGCCTATCTATCTACCATTTAACACTTTACAGGTCTTGCTGTTATAAGAAAAGACTTTGGAGTAAAGCCAGTTGTGCATAATTTTTTATGAGTAACACAACAAATACTCACAGTCAAAAGAAAAAAAGTCTGCCGCTCTATTAAGTATGTATGTTTGTATTGAAGCTGGTAGTAGGCAGTATACACAAGTTGTCTGGTTGACTGAAGCTCAGCTCCGACTCACGGTGACTGGCAGCGGCGCAATCAATCAGTTCCATTATCATAAAGTTGGTTTATGAAATTGGCTGAAGCGCCCGAGTGATTAATATTTCAGCCATGACTGACGGCCGCGGCCAATTCAGCGGAACTACGGTACCACATCGCCTCTGTTACTATTTTATTAGTTTGTTTTAACATCGATAGTCGTTGATTTGATTACATATTATGATATTATTATTGACAATTTTATTGCAAATTCTATTTAGAATTTTAATGTATTGCATAATATAATGTTATTAATTACTGTAATAGGGTTACCCGTTGTAATAAAAAAAAAAAAACAATATTCTTAACGGTAACTTTTGATCATGAACCAGTATCAAAAGATCAATAATGTATGGATGGCTCATACATATTACAATCGCCTTTGAAATTTATTGCGATGTTTACGAACATAAAAGTTTGTCCAAGATATGAATAGCGCGTAAATCTATTCGGGAATATATTTGAGTAAGCTCGTATGAGTAACTTGCGCCGTCATTTTTTATCTGGTCCAGTGCCAGGGGTGGACGAGTCGCGGACGCAGCAAACAATCCATTAAAGCTGAAAAAACACTTGAAATTCAGCGACTCATACAATAAACATCGCGGCGCGCGGTGTTTTTGCGCCGCGCGAGGCTCGGCTTTTTACCAAAGCTCGCTCTAGCCGTTTTTGTCCTCGCGGGATAAACTCGAAGCTGGGAGATTTTATCCCACCCTTGAATCTTAACGATACTTTGGATTCTATTGACCTTAATCGTTTTGCTACCTAAGAAAACGTGTCACGTTCCATACCATCATCAATTTAGACAGCGAAACTCAACCCGAATAATTTTCGTTACTCCCAGACAGATTAAGGCATATTTTGTGCGTCGTACTCCTTGCGCTTGCGGGGTTTATTATTCTGCGCATAAAGAAGGGAATATTTTACCCGCGCGTCTCTGTCGTCAGCAGGGGATTGTGAGCGGCGGCCGAAAAAATGGACGCGACTTATCTCGCTCGCGCGTGTTTTAGCCCGCGCTAAGCGTATGAGATGTTTTATGGATGTGTGAGCGAGCAGCAACACCGAGCGGGTGTCGGGGACATGTACCTACACAGTACATCACACTCACTCACGGGGGGTGATCGATCACGGTGCAATATTTTTATTGAGTACCTAACCTACTACACTCTCTTAGATCTTAGAAAATGTATCGCTGGTAATTAGTATTCTACTTAACCAAGGGCTATTTGATTATTTATGCGATTTTTATTTATTTATGCATGCACATGGATCCAAACTCAGATAAACAGATTCCCTGCGGACATGTCCTTTCATTTCTTAAGCTCATAGAAAATTCGCTTCTCCGCCCCCGCTAGGGGGAACTTAGCATTCACTACATACCTCGCTTATCACGCATTCAATGAGAAATTCTCCACGTTTCTGGGGGAGACTTTTCAACAATTGTTCGTAACATTCAGCTTAGTAGTTTGCAAAAGATTATTGCAACGCTATATTATTTCCTACGTGCATCTTCAATTGCTAACTGAAGTTACGATGCGTCGCGTGACGTCTTTTATGTGGGACGAAACTGACCAAAAGTTAGATAGTCAACAAAGTTAATAATAAAAGTAAGTACCTATGTGCAATATCTCGGGAGCTGTGTGGCGGAGGCGGCGGCGGTGGAAGGCCCGGGGCTCCGGGGCTCCGGGGCTCCGGGCGCAGCTTAACGGCGTCCGACATCGTTTACGTATAATGAATGGCGCTTTTATGTCCTTCCTGCAGTTTTATGTGCAGCGCGCTCGCTGGCCCTGAATAACGTATTGCCGCCACAATCACTGCTACATTATTTTTAGGTTACCTAGCTGCACGTCGGCGCCACGGCTAAACTTCGCAGTTTATGGCTGTTTTTGTATGTATTTGTATGTATGTGTAAGTTTCAGTACCTGGGTGCGCTTATGTAACTCACACACACTGGACACTTCTCATAGGGTTAATAAAATTGTGAAGAATTGGGCTGAAGATGCAATTATTAGCATATTGCAGATTGAGGGCAGCAGCAGGGGTCCGGGCGGGTGGTGGAGTCCCGCTGCTAGATAAACATGTCCCGGTTCCGCTTGCCAACACAACCACACAACACTCCTTAATAAAATTATAAACATTTTGTTTTACAAAACAAATGCAAAATATAAATATGAAAGAAAGAAAATAATAAATTCGACTTGGGTCACTCCCATCACAGTCTCGGTAGCATAGTTGGTAGTGCAATGGATCGGCAATCCAGAGGCGCAGGTTCGAATCCTGCCCGAGGTTCGTGGCCCGAGTCGAATTTATTATTTTCTTTCTTTCATATTTATATGAAATAAAAATAGCATTGTGAGTGCTAAAATATCCTCAAAAATGCAAAATAAATAAATAAACTATTTACACATTTAATAACTGTTGTAATTATAAGGGATTTTATCAATGTAAAATGATTGGTTGTAAAGATGTGTATCTATCTTCGACTCAATTCTAAACAAAATAATTCATTCAAAGATACTCGTAATAATCTGCATAAATAATAGAAAATCTAGAATGATAACGATGAAGTTTTGGAGAAGAATCCTTTTGAGTGAATCAACTGCGTGCGCGGCGGCGGCGGCGCAGGCGCAACGTATAAACTACAACGCAACCGCAGCGCATGCTCTCCACTTGCACCGTCATTGCACTATTTCTACTGCCTCCTGGCTGATTTATTGATACGTCCTGGAGTAATTGTATTTATCGTGAATTAAAATAAGATAATCTTCTTAAAATTTATTTTTTCTTAATTGTTATTTTGGTTAGATGAAATATACCTACAATTTATTAGAATCTTGCTAAATTATCAACATCAAGATTAACAGTTAAATCATCAGAATTAGAACTTTATTTGTCATGTCAGTCATGGGTCATAATATCTCATTTTAAGAGAAGATAAAAAGCGGTTATAAAAATCATAAATACTTACCTAGCAAGTAAGTAGGTATACCCATTTTGCTTTGGGCTGTTCAATATTGTAGGTACTTAGATCACATATTCAAACACTTTCAGTTCTAAATGGACAATAGTATAAAACGAATATGCTCTACAAAACGTATGCCGATCATATTTCCGATGAGAAGGCTTGTGAGCGCTGTTGAGTATTCAACAAGGTGGAATATTTTGAAAGCAGTTCAAGTGGCTCTCATTTTATTAATTCTCTTCTCAGATCTTTTATACAATTTAGGGAAAAATATAAAATCGTTGGGACGTTAATAATATTTGAGCAGTTCGTACCGTGTAATTGGAGAAATCCGGAATTTGTCGGTCATGATGAAATCTTAGTATAGCGTAAATGACGAATAATATCATTCACTGCAAGGCGGGATAGGTAAGTGAGGGTAATAGTATCGATAATAGGAATGGGTTTTGACACTGGCGGCTCGATTAGGGTAATATTGCGGCGCGCTGCGGCGAGCTTTGAGCTGCCGGCCGCCACCGCAGCCCCCGCGACCCCCGCGCCCCGTCCGCAGACCCCGCGAATACCTGATCAGCTTCCAGCCAGGGCTAGTGCACCGAATGGTACTAACTTTGTCCCAACTTCGTGGTTCTGCTAAGAATATTGAAAAACCTTGAAACTTTAAATTTTGTATCGATAACCTACTTAGATTCAACTGCTAATTATGTTAGTTTCTGGTAGTTTCTTCATTCTTAGTTTTCTTTACTCAAGTTTTAATCTTCATCTCATTCTTTCATAAGGGTAGGTGATCTGTGGTTATAAATAAAAGAAGCAATCGCGTTTGAGCAGGATAATAGATACAATTTAACGTGCTTCTAGATTGCAATCCAGACAAGTGATAGATTTGAGTTTTTCCGCCCTAATCAGTCAGTGCCGTTGCCGTCTCACCGTAACTTAGCGACACCGAACAGTGCACATTAATCGCGAACGTGAATACTTCCAGATCACTCATTACCGTCGCAGGGCCTTTGAAGCGGCGCTAATTAAGCCCGATGTAACATTCCGCTCTTAGTTCTAGATTATACCTGTATTTATTCGGTGCGCAGGAATGGCGCGCGGATTGCTGCGCCCCTGCCTCTTTACGGCGCCGACGTCAGCTGTCATCCATCAGTCTGCGACAACGCGCATGCGAATACCGCTCACACAGCGGCGTACGCGCACACACCAGCCTCCCGCCTGTACGTATACTAAACAAATTCAAATTTAACGGTACCACGCTGGCGGAATGCAACAAAACAGCGGCGGTTTGCATTCCCGCTCGGACTGGGTCAGACTAGCTCGGTGATGGCGGTGACAAAAAAGGAGCGGGCTACTTAGAATGGCATGCGCCTAATAATGATCGGCTTTAACAGAGGGGAGATAGTGGCTGGCGACATTTTTGAATAATCCTTTGGAAGGCCTTGATCTCTGTTTGACTTTCGCGATGTGAATATCAAATAGCAACCTACATATAGCTTTTGACTTCAAGACCTCACCTTGCCACTATTCTATTCACTATGAGGTCTTTATTTTTTACATACCTACATACCTCTATATACTATCACGCTAACAAAGGTCCTTCCGCCATATGTAACAAGTTTTGAGGGTTGTTAAATATAGATCTGTATATTGCTGTATAGTGACCTATTGACAGGTTGTCAGCCTATCGCCTAAATTACAATTTACTGAAACCCTCGACTCTCTTAGCTGGTTTTTACAGCCGGGAGGAGATGCAGCTGGCACATTCTATATTTTTCTTTAGCTACCAGTCCAGCACTTTATTTTTTACATACTATAGATTTAACTATTTGTCATACGAAATATAAACCGAATATATGTTAGTAAATGTCGAACAACGGAACAGCTCTACATAGCTCTACCTACATCTACTCGTATTTGGCCTTTATAGAAGTCAAAGTCTCACTCTAGACGAGACGATTAACGTGACTGGTTGATTTGCAATTTAACAAAAGATTACCCGTTGAATGCAGGACAAGACATTTGCTAATTGTTTTGGCGAAAACAGAACAATTTAGAGCGCATGTGACCCAGACGTGGTAGGGGCGCGGGCGCAGGCGCGGCGCTTGTCTTATCCTCTAAACATCAGTATGCCGCCGCCGACCGGCCCAATTGCCTGAATTAGCATACTTTACCAGGCGCCGCCGAATTCGCCTTGTATCTCTGCCATCAAAGAGAAACCGCTGCCAACCAAAACTCAACGCACACACCCACACACAAAGTGTAATGTTGCTAAACACTGGGTTTTTAATGTTCATCGTATCAAAGTTTCTACGGTAAAGTGTACCATGTCTTATTAGAAGTTGGTAAGGTTGAGGATGGCTTGTTAGGTTGAGCTAAAATTGTAGACATTAGGACCGTCAGGCACCGAACTCTGACCCGCTGTAATGGGCGCAAATTGATCGCGAAGGCAAATTTTTCAACTCATTATGCGGGACGAGCGATTGAGATGGATCTAAAGTGGACGATGTTTAAATCCTTTATGGGAAAACAGACATAATGATTGAATGTACCAAGGGAGAAAAAATAAGCAGGCCCCTGTGCTTACTGATAAAAATGGTAGAAATTCTCGGAAATATGAAAACTCTTGTTTTTCGGTTATCATTACAATTTTTCCAACGCGAAACTTAAAAATATCAATTAAATAAAGGCTGTTTGTCTATCCTAAGTTATTAATTTCAATATTTTTTTCATTTATGTAAAAACTCGTAAAAGAGAAAGAGATAAGTTCTGTTTGTGCATAAACTAAATTTGAAGATGTTGTCCAACATGTTGGATAAAATTTAAACAAGTATATTTTTATATCGTTTCTGCAGCAACAAACTACCTTAGCTAGTACACAGATAGTGTGGGTGGCGAGCAGGAGTCTTAAAATAATAGAAGTATGGATAATTGTCTTATTTGAGACCATAAATAGTACCTAGTATAGTAGGTATACCTACCTACCTAGACATTTTTCTAATTATTGAACGAAGATCAGATAAACAAAACAATTAGTCAGAAAAAGTGGTCACCCAACATAACTCGTAGCGTATAATTTGTGGAGTTTTAATTGTAATTTACTCCCACGTGTAGCGCTACGTAGAGGCGAGTTACTTCGAATCTAATCGGAAAATGCCCCTAGAACAAGGAATGCCATTAATTAAGAACTACTTTGATGACAAAGAAATTTGAACTATTCTTTTGAAGAAAAACATCCGTTTGTTAATTAATATGTCAGTTGTCGATGATGGTCGATGGCCGGAATGGAGGATGGCTTCAGGAAAATTGCTAAGTAATTAAACAGCGATTGTGCGATGCTTGTGATTAATAGCTGATTTTAATAGTCAGCTGTCTATTCATAAAATATACAGGGTGTTCGATGCATTTTATACAGCTTTAAGGAGCAAATAATTATGAATTGAAAAATAAAATAGAAATATTTTAATACGATGTGAAAATATTATGCAATGACTACTTTGTTTTGTCATGTCATGTCTTGTAGTAGTACCTATTTAAGAATTTTTACAACTGTAAAAACTGGTCTACGTTACGCTGTAAGTATTTTAGCTTTCTAATAATGGAAGGATTTTGAAAATTAGTCCAGTAGTACTTGAGTTTATGCATCGTAAACAAAAATACAAATTGTTCCTTTTTTACCGATAGACTAAATATAAAAGCTTTTATTAATTATTAAATAACTTTGATTGTCACCCGCTGTATAAGTCAGTAGTAGTAGTAACCGTGACACAAATAGTAGATCCTTAATCATGTTAACAACGAGTATTTTAATCTGCAATTGCCTTTATTTAGCTGTTTATCATAGAAATCTCATAAATGAAGATACCATTCAAATTCCATTACGGTATCGCATGATTTTAGCAAATTATTCTACAGTTAACAACCAACTGGTTACGCAAACTTGACTACTTATTTTCTAAATGATTTGAGACGAACTTTAATTTGTGATAAAACCCAAAAGAGGGTTTCTGTTCACGAAACTGAACAACTTTTCCGCGACCTAATATTAGGTCAAAATATTATAAAACTCGTGTATCAAATTATTCGTGGCATAGTTTTTCAAAATGTCATCGCCAAATGTAAAAATTAGACATTCGTTAAAACTACTGTCGTCGTCGTGAAGAATGTCAAGGATATTGAAGTGTCAGCCGCGATGTGTTTATTGCCATTTTTGTGCGACACTCCTGCCCTTTACGTGCGCCATAATAATATTACAATGGATAATTTTACATGCTGCGTTTTTTGCGCGCTAAACACTCCATTGCGCTCTACTTTCTCCTAATTAATGATAATTCCCGCTACTGTGCGAATCCACGCGAATATGGACTTTAAGTCGTCTGGCTAGAGAGCAAGCGTGAGTCCCTGTCATAAAAGGTGGCAGGCTATAATTTGGAATCGCAACCTTTATTAAGGTCAAAGAAAGTATGAAGGTTAGTTTTAATGTCCATCCATACTCATCACTTGCGCATGGACGACTTTATTTTGTGGAATAATATAATTAATGAATTTCGTAAACCTTTAAAGTTCATTAAAAGTAACGTTACCCAGTTTATTACACACAAAGTAAGTTGTATGTTTAAAGTCAATTCATAAAGTTTTTAATTAATATGATGAAACTTTGTATCTATACGTAGTAATAAAGAGAGTATCCAGTTTTATAATTCCTTCACGTTAGCTAGTTTTATGAGTTCCAGATGTGCGTTGAGATAATTGGAGTGTCCTATGAGGCGATGAGCATTGGCATACGTGTGTATATGCGCAAGACCTGCTACTTAGAAACGATTCATTTCCTTAAACGTATTATAATTATTGTGTAGAGAATAATTAATGAAGGTAATAAGACCATTTTTTTTAATATCTGAATGGAGGTTTTTATTTCTCACTTTTTATTGATTGATATTTCAAAGAAACACAAAAAACG
The DNA here is from genome assembly GCA_029255725.1 of Scrobipalpa atriplicella. NCBI lineage: Eukaryota > Metazoa > Arthropoda > Insecta > Lepidoptera > Gelechiidae > Scrobipalpa > Scrobipalpa atriplicella. Next base: position 22,892 of record JARACY010002324.1, on the reverse strand, counting down.
TACGGACTCTTTTGTTCATTGTTTTAATATCGAAGTGTATTATAAGCGCGTGGACTGAGTGTTTGCATATCTTGAGTGCCTATAATTACTACTAAGTTAAGCACTGATTAGAGAAAGTCGCTGCCGCGCTAGCTCCATTTACTCTTCTGTGAAGTTAAGTACCTATAGGTAGTTACTATAATATATTTTGGCTGTTGTTTTTATTTGCCTCGTTTAGAGCTATTGAAATAAATTGTTCTGAATGATTCCTTGCAATAGTAGGTAAGATGTGCCTGGTTTATTGGCGAATAGTTTGATTCACGAGCAGCATCGATTGTGTCGGGTTGGGGTCCGGACCCTTGCCTATTCCCCCTCGTCTGGCCGCGCACGGAGTGCATGCGGAGAGCTGTTGCAAGAATGACTATTCCTCTCGTCATGTGTACCTATTCGCAGAGAATTGTGAATTTACAACTCTTTTTTTGCTTTTATGGTTCATAACAATTCTACACTGTTTTGAATTCATTTTCGGTTTATTACTAAATCCATTTAAAAACGATTGCCCATGTTTTGATAGAGCAATCATAGAGAGGACATTAGAAGATAAAAGGTATCCAAATAGGTATGTTAGTAAATTGTATTCACATTCCTACATTTTACGTGTTCGATTTAAAGTAGCGAGGTACCTATTATAGTGAATAATAAAAACAAACCTGATTCCCGCAATAAAGCCGTCGGAAGAGGCGGAGCGCACTTAACCAATTTCAACTACCTAGTCAATTTTATCGACATCTAATTTCGGAAAGTACCGTAGCTTAGTTGCCTGGTGGGTGATGTTTGCTCTTAAAGTTTGCAGTTTCCCCCTCGCCCCGCCCCCGCCGCGGGCCACAATTTAATTACCAAATGGAGCGTTTTTTCGCGGGCGGCGGAGCGCGTAAACACGGCGGCGGCGGCGGCGGCACGCGGCGCGGTGTGCCCGGTGACATGCTACTGCGCACAACTCAACGCACGCAAACACTATCATATTCATTACAATACTTACATGGTACTTCTGTTATAACTTCAATTTTTTTGTGGATATCTTAGGTTCAAACTTTTCCAAAAGACAGTTTAATTTGTAGCTTTAGTGTTTTTGATCAGGAGGAAATCTTATTAATTTTGAATTAAATAATCCTTAAAGAGAAATTTTCCCTTCTGTAGTGCAGAGCGAACGGTCGAAGGTCATTCAGCCGGCAGTAATGAGGGAGCAAAACAGAATATTGTACATGTAGCATGGTAGGTAGCTGCACTAACTAGCAACAAAGACGCTAGTCCCTCGTTATTTTAAACAATTCGATAATGAGGGCGTCCCCGCCGGCAGCGCCCTCTGATTGTACTACAAAGGGACGACTTTCCCCTAATGAGGTTTCTTCTACAATCCCGGCTGAAATAAAAGAACTTTTGAAGCAATGTTTGCCGAAGGCAGCCCTGTTAGCCCTAGAGAGGTAAAAATCGTTAAACTAAACCTACACGAATCACTAACAAGGCGATTTTAATTTGGGGTATACGTCTTTCTTTTCCTTAATGTTCAAAGTAATTGCCCTATTATATATAACCAATAACGTGTTCAAAATGTTTATCAGTTATAAATTACTAATCGCGAAGATGTTGTTCGTAACTTAATTAGACTGTTATCTGATACATATTACTTTCTCAAATACCTACCTACGAGTTTACACTTAGTGTAGGTGCACTATGCAAATGTATAGGTACCTTCCTATCATATTCGCGTATAAAGCTATACGCATGTTATACCGGTTCAGATTGTGTCAGCGAATCAAATGACGCCGTTGTAAAGTGACACTTTAAAAAACCTGCGTCGGTCCGCACTGCGCAAGACCGTACGCAAATCACCAGCCAATGGCGGCTCGGCTCGCGTATGTAAATGTTCTATATTCAAATCAGTTTAAAATCAAAACGCGCATGCACGAGTCACGACTTTTTATTGGTGCTTTGCATGCAAAGGGTTCTTTACATGTCCTGATTTGAGTAGCACGTGGCGCATAAAGAACAGGGGTGCAGATTGTGAGGAAGGGTTATGCAACCCTTTCGCAACCCTCTTTTTTTAGATTGCAGCTGTTTTTTAACACTATGTTCAGTTGTAGACACGCGACATGAGGTTTTTGACGCGTTTTTTGCTGTGACGCACGTTACGAGCGCTATAAAATAAGTTTCGAAATAACTATTTGTTTTTATAGTGGTAGACTTTTGGAGCATCTGTGCGTGTTGGTTTTTGTTGTTACTCTTTTGTAATTTGAAGCTGATAGTGTTATTGTTATGGATCGGGGAGATGTTTATGCGGCTGTTATGTGGAATGCGGGTAATTTCCTGCGTAGGTATGACAGGACCAACATTGTCGCGATGGTGACGCGTGCGGGCGTCGGGCGTCGGTCGTCGTCGTCGGGCGCGGCGGCAAACATCACGCGGACAGCTACGGCCAGGCCCGCCGGCAATCAGCTAATGTGCAATATTGCAATATCATATAGCAGGCCCTCGCGAGGGCCGCATAGGAAACGGCTCCTTTCCGTAATGTATCCTGTCAATGTATATTTACATAGTTTTTATTACGAGAGGCTGATTTCATTGTCTTCGAGCCAAAATATGCCAAGTTTAGTTAATATTTATACTAATCGCCGGAAGCAGATCCGATATGGGCTAAACGCAGTACCAAATTCGTCCTAAAGTAAACGTTTTATCGCAAAAAAATGGCAGTTAAAAGGGTATGAATTACAGCAAATCGGTTGGTATTGGCAATTGTCAGCGCGCGCTAACAGTGGCTCTAATGTAGGAAATGAAATATCCGGCGAACACGCGCGATTTCTACTCGCTCACTCGCTAAACGAATCTACGAGTAGGTACGTCTACATAATGAACAGTTCAATCTTTTGACAGGAAACATGTTTTTAGCACAAACCGAAAAGCAAAGAACTTTATTTGTTTACACATCGTATAGTGCTTTTTACGATCATGACAGTTCGATTCCATTTGTTCCTCGGTTAATCAACTCACAGAAATATTTTGACTAACAGAATGTATTATGTTAGCCACGTCTTTAATAAATCAAAGAAATAAAAAATATATACTAAAACTTAAGCAAAATACACCATAATATTTAATACACCATAGAATTTACCTACTATTTATACAAATTCAATACCTAAAGATACGTGTAGTGGTCCTTCGCGGTTGAACGTGTTGTGGTCGTAACCACGGTTCAGATTAAATTTTCATTTTATTGGTTTTAATCTACCATCATGGCCGACCGTTCCATCTACAGATATTGCCAAGTTCTTAGTAATATTTTTAGTAACTAGCAGACGGATAAAATGGAACGATATTAGTGTGGATGCATCGCGTCGCGTGTTTTGTGAGTAAACACCGGAAACATCAGTCGTCGGCGGGTTTTCGGCAGCAAACAAGCGGAGAGCACACGACACTACGCAAATATTATATTTTTTTGCCTATTTGCTTTCACTCACGCTGTGTTTGCCTGAAACATTTTTTTCAGGCGAGTTTCAAGTTACTGCGTGATATATAAAAAATAAACGTACACAATCTTTAACAGTTTCGCTACCATCATGAAACGGCTCATTCTATTTTTGTACAAAATTAATATTAACTTTTACTGTAATGTGCGATTCGAAAGCGAATTTTACATGTTCGCTTTCGAATGCAGTCTGATCGCATTCATAATTACTATAATTATACTGAAGTGTTTTTATACGCAAAAACTTTACATGAATGATTGACAGGACATGTAAGATTAATGATCATACATGGAAATTTTATTTTTTGCTATACCATGTGTAGAGCCTGTAGACTTTACGCAAATAAACATAAAATTAGACGTTTATGTAGAATCCTACGTCCATTGTCTGATCGTTTATTACGGGCGGGAGAGGCCAGCATCCCCCCAGGAGGGTGCGGGGTGCGGGGGAGTATGGAGGGTAGGGGCAGGGGGCAACCCTTTCCCCCGCGCGCTATCCATCACGCGCTACGAGCGAAATGTATTTTAATCCACTGCCCCGCGCCGGCCGCTTCATGAAACGTGAAAAATGATCCCAGAGCGCACGCACACATACATACACACCATTGCTCATGTAGATAGTCTAAATATTAACTGCTCTACTTGTACAGGGGAAGTTAACAAACGTTTTCCTTTTTCAGTTGCTGTGACGAACGTTTAACATAATAGCCACATTTCGTCATCTGAATGAGCGATATCCTTCGAAATTGACTCGTTAATAGTAGTTTATTAGCATTCATTGATTGCATTAATAGTAAAGCAGTTTTGCTTATCTGTAGCTGAAACAATTTACGAAAGAACATATTAATGGTCTACCGCCTTCATTCACAAACTACTGAAAAAAAATTAGGACCTGATTTCTGTTTGTCACAAAAATTATTTTACGAATGTGGTGTGTAATGTAATCTCTTGCTGAGGCTGTATCCCACGAATACAACCTCAGTCAGAGAGAAATTCAACGTATTGAAAAAAAGTCGCGCAGAACACCACACATAGGCGTTACCCACGATTGCAACGTTTTATAGTTTCTAGCGGTCCCGGGAGGCGCGGAGATTTCCGGACCGCCATTAATCAAACACAAATTGTTGGTTCCGGGGCTTCATACCTCCGGGAGCTTGTCGCAGATATGCCGCGAGTATGCGAGCTTCAATTGAGCCAGTCATGCTGCAGCCAGCTTGTGAGGAAAATGTGCCATTCAGCCAACATTCAGCCCATTCAGACGCATTGGCTGGAAGCGAGTCAATGCCGACACTGATGGACCGACGTTTGAATGATGAACTGCTACTCAAACCAGATTTACGCGCAATTTTAACACGATAGCATAGCTGACTAAAGTTTGCTTTCTATATGTCTCTAGCTAAAGCGTCAAAGCATAAATTGACTATTGCTATTAGAAGTGATAGAAAACCAATATCATTGATTGAAATTCATGGCAGTATAACGTAATATAAAAACGATAAAATATATGCAGGTGCTCTACATTTCATGGCTCAATAGGAGCGGGCGCGGTTATGGCCCATTCCGTCGTCACGGCATAATAATAACATTGAATAGTCCGTATCTGGAGGATTACTAAAACATCTGTCCCGGAAAATTCACTCTCGAGCCGCGATAAACGGCCGAGGGTAGATAGAGAAAAAACTGCAATAACGCGGTGTCATAACAAAGACGCGCCACCGGCCGATAATACTATGATTAATACCCGGCGTTATCTCGAGAGTGCAGGCCGGCCGAGGAGCGCGGCGTCTCAGCGCGGAGTCACGCGACCTGCGCCTTTCGCCCGTCGCCTTAGGGGTAAAATTTTCTTACCACCGCAGAAGTATTTCCCGGAACCCGCACAAGAGTTACGGATTTCGCATAATGCATATTATATCGCGGGAGGGGGAGGAAGAGGGCCGCGCGTCGAGAGGGGGGGGGGGGGGGGTGAGGGGGGCGCGTGACCGCACGTCTTTTGCACGCGACAAGCTCTCGACATTTTTTTATTATTATTGCGCTTCGATGGAATTTATTCCAGGAGGGTCGGTAATAGAATAGCGGGCACGCTCGTTTTGCTCCTCACGGTTTGAATATGATTTTTAAATCTGGTAATGGAGAGTGCGCGCGCCTTTTTAGAGTTATTTTAAGGGGCGGTTCCGCTTGGGGTATATTTCGGGAGTCGCCTCCAGGAAATATAATGAAGGGACAATAATTAGTTTCCCGGGCCATTGCGCCGGGATTAAACAGGCGATTAATAGCAGAGCGATAAACAATGTTAATCTCAGCCTTCAGCCGCAGGTGCGCGCTGCCCCCGCACCCCCGCGCTATGAGGGGGGGGGGGGGGGGCGCATTATCAATTAATTGCGGCGAGATGAGGGATAGCGCACTATATCCCCCTCACCCCCCTGCCCCCCTCTGCCCTGTGAGCTGTCACGTGCACTCATGTAAATAATATTTCCCAGATGTTGTTTTGTTTGTGCTGTTATTTCTTCGAGCTGAATTCATAAATAACCAGACATAGTTTTCGATCGCTTATATCACAAAATTTTTAGTAAAAACTCGAAATTTTTACAATTTCAGGTGACGAGTACGAGTACATTCCGGATCACGAATCACCAACATGCCTGATGTGATGATTGTGAAACTGGCAACGAACTCTACATTAAAAGTAGGTAGCATGTAAAATGCTTTTTTTTTAACTTATAGATCCTAATTAAATTAATTTTTACGGACGAAAATATACTTTTTGTCTATGGTTGACAGTTTTCACATTCCCTCGTAGCGCTTCGTAGCAAACGCCTACGTAGACCGTAACATTAGATCAAGCGTGAGAAATAACTAATGACGCCATTTTGAAATTGTTTTCAGAATGTATGAGTGTTAAAAGGAATAGCCGAGACTGCTACGCGGCTCGGGACACTTCGTAGCTAGTGCTACGCGGCGCTACGCTGCTTGAAGGTGGGATGAGTTTTGCATACCTAATGTGATTTTAAGTGTTTTTTTTTTAAGTTTTATGTTGTTGTATTCTTTAGTGACTTACGAATGTGTATGTGCTTTGTAATATTGCTTGTTTGTTCCATGCGTTGGTTATGTTGCTTTCTTGAATGTTTTTAGTTTGTAGTAGTAGTAGTTTTTGAAATAAATATGTCTGAAGCAAATTGTTTATCTATTTTATTTCTATTCTTAAGGTAACGACAATACTGCCTGTTTTCTGACTAGCTACACTAGCTAGAAATGCGAAGTAAAGCATATAAAGCATTTCCGACTAACTTTGAAATGTAACTGGGCATAAACTAACTTGTGTCGGGCGTCGATAGTCGCGCGTCTATACGTCTTTTCTTCGCGTCCGAGTGTGTGTAATGTCGCCCCGCACGCTTCTACACCGCGGCCAGTGTTACCAGACCTCTCGCGACACATTCTCCTCCCCTTGAAGTGCCCGAAACTTGCAACTGTAGGGAGGGTTTAGAGGTCAGGTTATCCTGGTAATGTCTCGTACATATTTCTGCAATTGATTAGGCGGGGGCGGTTTCCATGGCGACGCGCTGCAGCGATCCCCCCCACTCCCCCCTCAACACCCGCACCACATCGCCGCACTCTTTGTGTGACTTGTGTCCAATCAAATATAAATGTTCTTTGTTAATAATTTCAATTGCATTTCTGAAAGGAGACGACAGGAAGACGTTATATGATTCCTATGATCCCGGGCAGCCTCTACATACAGATAGAGTAGGCATTTATTTTGAAAAATGTTGGGTATGTTATAGGTATGTATATATTATTCTTTTCTAAATATTCGTAAAAACCCCCACAGTTAATTTAACCCTAATCCTTCGACTATCAAATAATCGACCGGTTTTTTGCGACTATTAGTATCTACCTAGTTATTCAGTTAGTTACATCATCTCCCTAGCCTTATCCCGTATCTCACGGGGTCGGCTACCTAATCTAGGGGATTGAACGAGGGTACTGGTACACAGAGCGACTGCCATCTGACCTCCGCAACCCAGAAGGAAAAATAAACCCAATCCTAGTTGTTCAGTTGGTTACATAATTTCTGATTATCTAGGTACCTGTTAATGTTGCTTTTTCTTGACCCGACATTTTTTTTTTCACTTTCTCTTACTACTATACCATATAATATACCTTGGCTGGAAGAGATGTATTCATAGAGATAAGTTATAACATAATTAATTACAAATGCCATTTTTATTGTGTTTTGCAAAACATGATACTAGCTGTTCTTGCCTGTTTAGGTATTGCATTCATCTCTATCAGCTGTAAATGGAAATATCGAAATATATATATCTATATATCGAATCGAAATTAGAATTATACAGAATTAAATTCACAAACGGGCACTCACTTCTGAATATACATCGCGTACTTCGCGATATTATGTTTCGGGACATTCGGAGTCCCTTCTTCAGGCCGAGTGGATAGGATGCAGAGTCGTGTACCCGGCCGCACAAAGAAAAGCTGTAAGCAGGGAGCCGGAAATACGCGACTTGTATTCCATTTAATTTAACATGTCTCTTGTCTTGTCTTGTCTAGCCTTTGTTAGTGTCCCACTGTTGGGCAAACATCTCTCACTTAACTTAAGTCTGTGCTTAAGTTTAAATAACTAGTTTGGAATTATACAGGTTTTAAAATCTGCACTCAAAAATGTATAATAGTTTGAAATTTTAATAAATATATAAAAATAATATAATAGTTCTCTCTACAAAATATGTTAATGATCTGTAGGATTATTATTCTAAACATAAAAAGCAAACAAACATAAATGATAAATATCTTGCAATATTACACGTTAAAGACGTGCAGTACCGCTCGTACTTGAATTTCAGTACCACCTCAGAACGTGATTGTAAACCTGTTGGAAAGTGTTTAGTTCCATCGAGAGCAATATCTCAGCACGCAGAGCTATGGACTCATTACGACGGCTAGATAGCAGATACTAGAGGTGTGAGAGAGGGGGTGGGGGGTATCCAATCGCGCGCTACCTGCTCTCATTAATTGAAATTGGCTGCGGCCTTAATTGCGCCGACGATTGTCCTCTAAAATAGAAGCGAGCGAAGCCATCGAGTTTCAAGTTAATTTCCTCGCTGGAGGCTAATCCGAGCGCCTAATTACTGCACCCCCTCGACTCTAGCTCACCCCCCCTCTCACGTCTCCACCCCCCTTCACCCCCCCGCTACGTCGCCGGCAAATTGATTCCTCGTAACGAGGTTTGGGTACGTGATTGCTTATTATAATGAGCGGTTTAAAGGTCATAGTGATGATCAGTAGTCCATGGTAAAGATACGATGGTAAATGTTGAATTGCACTTGAATAATAGGTAGGTACTTATAATTTTATCTTTGGTCATTGTAGACTTTGTACTGAAATTTTATGGGACTGGATTTTTTTGATGCATGGCGGTAGCCACTTGGAAAATAAAATAATAGTTCTGACTTTCCATCCGCGGCTCTATGAGTTTTACAGTGATATTTCCATATGGTCATAATCATAATTTGACTCTATTTTATCTGAATAACGTACCTATGATAATTTAAATTACCAAGAAACATCTGAATGTTGCAGATGGCGAAAAAAAATATCAACTGTTTCAATTGTTTTTAAATTTCTTTTAAATTGTTGGAGATCTTACTCAACGATACAAGGACGTTATAGCATGTTTGCTTATTAACCTATACAATGCCTATCCTTTTGTTGTGTTTTATAGGAATTTTAAACGTTTCATTTCTGTTATCAAATTGTAATATTTATCCTATCTCTTCATCTCGCATGATGTACTAATGGTAATGATTCTATTCATGTTCATGAGTTAAGTATAATATTGATGTAAGCCTGGTCCCTATAATCCGTATGTACAGTATGAATGCGGGCGGACCTACCGTAACGAGGCGGCAAGTGTCGCGAGAGGCTTAATTACGAGCCGACGGCTGCTGGGGGGTCATGGGGGTGTTGGGGGTAAATGGGGGGCGGGGGTGGGGGGTGCAGCTGCTTGCAGATGCGTGCCTCAAGATGGCAGCGGAATTAGGGATGAAGGGATGAAGATGTGAATAGATAGGCGTGCTAGCTGAGTTATTTTATTTTGTCGAAATTGTTTTGTCTTAGTTCTATTGATGTTATAATATTGCTTAATGCTTATATTTAACAAACACATTAGGGAAAATCCTTAAAATATTAAATTTTATTCATAACTGCATTTAACAGTAGGTATACATGTAATGTATTTTTTTTTATTTTCGTAAAGTTATTCTCTAGGTGTTTAGCATATTTTGAAATTATAATGCCTAAAGCTTTATTTTAGTGTGTCAAGCAAAAATCATATTTAAAACTTTGCAACCATATTGAAACCTGTGAACATACGATTATTAAATTATATTATACCTGAATCGACCTGAGAACTAAAGGGAGGGGAATGCAGACGTTCTCTAATAATAATACTAAACAGTTCTGTCTCCCAGCCACCCTCATCCCTCGAGCCACGTCCACTGCCGCCCATAATGAGACGAGCTCATCAGCTTATGCAAATATGGCGTAATGTATGCGGGGGTGTGCTTACATCAGAGGGTGGGAAAAGGGGTTCAGTAACGGTCATTGGAAAACCGGTATCGTATATTTTTAAAATATTTGAAACAGAAAATCGAAAATTCAACCGTTGACAGGATTTGAATCTACAATCTTGGAATATCGTCCCAACGCACTCTAATCGACTGAGCTACCGCAGACATGTTCTGACCGACGAATATACTGACTTATTATCCCTTAATCTTCATGAGTGGACGCCACGTCATCGCATATTTTTAATTATCTTATATGAAATGAAATGAGAAAAAATAATAGTAGCCATATATGATTTTGATAATACTTACTTATCATGTAAACCCTCCTGGTGTAGTAAGAGTTTTCATACGCCTCTGAAACTAAGATAGTTTGTCATGAAATAACTAGCAGAATAACAACCTTTTTAATTATTTGGGGTAGATTTTTATTGGGATATTTTTAGCACTCACAAAATGCTGGTCGGGTGCTGGCAGCGGCAATCCAGAGGCGCAGGTTCGAATCCTGCCTGAGGTGTGGCCCGAGGCGAATTTATTATTTTCTTTCTTTCATATTTATTTGGGGTAGATGTTGTCGGTTATATTTAATACCCGGTTTTCCCGGTCCTTATGTTGTCTAGTGGGGTTGCAGTATCGACCGGCGCTGCATAATCACCGCACTCCCCAATCAGATACTGTTTGTACATTCTGCGAGATGTAGCTGTACTGTGGCAGTTGTATTGTGTACTAATGCATGCCTTGCATTTAAATTAACTTCAGTATGGCGCCAAGAATGCATGAATCAGCGTAGCTCTTTGTTGCTAACTAATAACATAAAAGTTATTTAAGTAAGTAAAGTATACGTCACTTCACTTACTCACTCACCAGTAAGTAAAGTAGGTACTTCACTTGTTCAGCATCGTATTCTTCTTCGGAGTCGTACTTTTTTTTTGGTCGTGTCTGATGAGATAATTCTTTGTACTGATAGGCTTCTGAGCAGGTTTGTACTTACTTAGTTCTCCCATGCATTCCAGTCTTCAGCAGATTGAAGAGCAGTTATAGGCTTATTTAGAATCGTTTTTATTATCTGGTCACTCCAGCGTTGCGGAGCTACCCTCTACTTTTCCCAGGATGATCAGCTTCTCCAGGTTATCCGGTTCTCTTCTGGCCTTATGACAGAAAGAACCAAGAATCTATTGGAAACAGTTTACATCGTATGACCTACTTATCAATAAATATACCTCATATCTCGACAATAGAACACAACTAGTTAGCATCAAGGGGCACTTATCCAGTCCAGCAAAAATCACCTCTGGAGTCCCTCAAGGGTCACATTTGGGACCATTGTTTTTTGTTGCCTTTATTAACGACCTTGTTAATGATCTAACATGTCCATGTCTTCTTTACGCTGACGATCTTAAAATTTATAAGACAATAGATAGTGCCAATGACTGCAGTGTCTTACAACAGAACCTAAATATAGTATCTGATTGGTGCGATTCCAATTTAATGTTTCTTAACATTCAGAAGTGTTACGTCATCAGCTTTACAGCTAAAGTTAACAAAATTAGCTTCGATTACTCTCTGTCTAATCTGGTTCTCCAGCGTAAATCAGTCATTAAAGACTTGGGCGTGTACTTTGATGAAAAGCTGACGTTTAGGTTTCACTACGATCACATTGTAAGCAGATGCTCCCAAATCATTGGTTTCATAGCTCGCTGCACGAAGGATTTTAAGGATTTTAAGAATCGGCGAACCTACCTATGCCTTTATTGCTCATTGGTCAGAAGCATTTTGGAGTATGCCTCGGTTATCTGGTCCCCACACTATGAGGTTCATAGTAAAAAAATTGAACAACTTCAATCAAAATTTCTAAAAATGCTACGATTTAGATTGCATCTGGGTCGCGAATTCCTCTCCTATAAAAGTCGTCAGCAAAAGTTTGGGATTCTGCCTCTTGATAAACGTCGTAAGTGCATAGATCTGGTCACCCTGTACAAAATTGTACACTCCCATATAGATTCACCTCAACTTCTTTCTCAGCTCAATTTTAATATCATATATCGATCTCGTATTCCTACAACCCGATTATTTACACTTCCGTTATATACTAATAATACATCATTTTATAACCCCATCACTAGAATGTGCCGTACCTATAATGAACTTTGTGCCGCTAACTCAACTTTAGATATATTCAACCCAAAATTATCTCAATTTAAAACTGAAGTCAGAGCAATTTTAAAAGAAACTGAATAAGGTATAGATTACATACATTAACATAGTTCATAAGATACAACTAACCCTCGTTTTATTATTCTTTGTACCTAAACTTACTGTGCATACATGTGTAGAGATATAGTCCAGTTTTATATGTATAACCTCAATTCCATTCTACTTATAATGACTGTACCTTGTTTTGTGTGCCTATCAAATAAAATAAAAAATAGTGAAATGTTTTGAAGTAGAATTTATTTGATGTTGTCAAATTACTATCTTACAATGACATTTTAAGTCTAGATCTGGTGTGATTGTGGGTAAAATACGTAGGTACATGTGGTTAAGTTGCTAGATAATTTACACTGCTTCTAAAAATCTCCCAAAATGTAAAAATACGCTTTCATTAGCAAAACTCTTTCGCGCGAGCATTTAAAAAGGATGAGACGTTAATTAAGTATCAGCGAGGCGGAGAGTGTGGAAAAATTAAAACATAAAAAACATATTTAGCTTTACGACCGTGAGGTGATAAAAATGATTATTAAACTTTTTAGTTTTATCGGCGTGTAATCCTCGGTTTATGACGCAGACACCCCCCCCCCCCCCCCGCGCGTCTCCCGCAGACAGCCACCCCCCCCCCCGCGCGTCTCCCGCCGATCAGAAACACTCGCGACTTCACACCACGGACCCTTTTCATAAAACTACAAATTACAATTATAATTTGATGTACATTTCGCGCCCGGTAACTTTAGTGTAGAATTCAGGAACAAAACCAAGCCCAGCACCGACGTAGTGACGGTAAACCAACTAAATTTGGCTTTCCTGTCCTGTCCTGCAACGGACAATAAAGAGAATCAAGTTAGTAGCCTCAATGGTCCACCAACACCTTGCCTTTAAATTAAAACTCATTACAGAAAAAGTTGCTTACTACAAATATACACCTGAAACTATACTAGAAAATAGCGAATGAAATATACTGGGACAGAACAATAATTACCGACCGTACAGTGCATTATAATAGGCCGGATATAACGCTGCTAGATAAAATTAACAAAACAGTTTATTTAATTGATATAGCTATTTGTATCACGCATAACCTTCCTTAGCTCACATACAGAAAAAGTTTCTAAATACACAGACCTAGCAATAGAAATTAAATCACAATGGAAAGTCAATACAGTCAGAACTATACCAATAATTTTATTGACAACAGGAGTTGTACTTAAATCAAAACATCAACTTGCTCAATCAATGAAACTGAACAACTTTCAACAGGAAATTCTTTCAGGAAGAGAAAATATTTTATGACTTTCCTATGAATAATGATCACTTCGATGATAATTTCCTGATCAAATCTGTTCAGTTTCATGAACTGAGCAACCCCTATCAGTTTGCGTGTCCTTTACACCTGATATTTCAATGAATTCGGCAATTGGCTGTTTCGTGTTTACCAGTCCGCGAAATGGTTTTTGTAAAACGCTCAATGGCCGAAACGGAACGACAATTCAGGGATTGCGCGTTTTGCATTTGCCAATCCGGGAAATGAGCTTTTTTTCCGGCCAATGGGCGATTTCGGGGATTGTGCGTAAAATATATACATTAACAGCTCATTATTGTGATTTAAAAAAATATAAGACTACAATTATTATTTAACATCGACAGAAAAAAGGAAACAAAAAAAAAAACAACAATAATGAATTAAAATCAAGAATTTAAATATTTGCTATTGACTCGAGAAGAAGAAAAAGAAGAAAGATCTCTTTAGATAATGAGATTCATTTCATACACTAAGTTCCGTCCGAGCAATGTACAACAGAAAATTGTAGTACCTATTATTGCCCCACGAGTTGTTATGTCCAGTTTTTCTACCAAACTTGCATTCTCCGACTATTATAAAATGCTACGAGTACATAACAAAATATAATAATATTACTCCATTATCCACAGTACGTTTGACACGTAAACTCCAGTTTATTGCGAGAAATTAATTAGAATTATGAATTGGTGGAGCCATCAAATTATTTGAAATTACTTTACCTAACCTAACTATTCTAAGTACGAGTATATTTAGTTAGTATAAGGTACATGATCTGTAACCTAACTTACTTGACTCCCCATCATGAGTGCATATTATGAAATTCCGAAAGTAGAATACGTTTAAAGACAATCTTTGTTTTATTTCTAGACTATTTAATGGTAACTACTGAAAGGTCTTGTACTATGTGATGCAATGCAGTTTATTGCTCGACCCAGCTTGTACCAGCTCTTCCCAAGCATACTGTTAAACTACTAAACAAGACAGTGACTGTATTTCAATGTAGGTGATGGGCTGACAAATCATCACTACAGCAATACATTACAGATTGTTATCTGGAATTACCTCACATTCTTGAAGTACCAGATGCGACGCAAATAGATTTTGTGAGAGTGTTGATGTTCTGCCTTGTCCCCAAGGGATCTTTCAACTAAAGATATATCTAGGTTTGTGACATTAGTTAGTGGGCATTAATAAAGGTGATATCTCTAGTCTCTACCACGTTGATATTTCTCTTTATTAACTCTTTAACGCCAATCCGATACGCGCTTGATGGTCCACTTTATGTGGGTTTAACTCAACGTTCCTTAATGAAACTGTAAAGTTGCAACTACCTAATTTTCTATATCTTATTAAATAAGTAGCTATACATATACACTTAAAACATTTATGGACGAATTCATGATGTCCGATAAATTAAATCTTAGTGAAAATAACAACATCACAGAATGATCACTGTTCGAAATAATCCTATAAAGAACGAGATTGAAGTGTAATTTATTTAAGCTCGAGTGGAGACGCGTATATTGGCACCAGGTTCAAAGAGCCTTGTAGGCAGGTTGAGTGTGATGCGACGAGGCTCGTGACTTGTCGAGCGTTCGGTCGAAGCTACACGCCTGGTGGTCGAACAGCCTAGTTCCATACCGGGTGTAAGGGATAGAGTACCGCACACTGAAAGGGAATAACTTGCTACGAGAAATTTTGGGAAATGAAAAAAAATATTGGCTTCCCCATATTAGTTGTCTAACCGAGATGGTCATTTTGAATGGGAAAATCGTTTTTTTTTTTACATTTCCTGAAATAATTTTCCGGGAAAATTTGTTCAGTTTCGTTGACAAATGTGTCGCAAAATTATAGGGGTTGCTCCCTATAATTTTGCGGTACACTGTTCCTTACACCGTTTATAGGCCGAGTGTACAGCGATGCGAGCTTGTGACTCTGGTGTGTACACGCCCGCTGGACAAAGGCTGACTCGACGGAATCCAATTTAAAACTAGCGTTTACTTCTTCGTGTAATCGCAGGACAACGTTTAGGAACAGGATACACTTAAATATATGCTGTTGAGGAGAAATGTAGGGACTCAAAAGTCATTTCTTACAACGAGTGCATAATTCATAATTATCATCATTATCTTCCTTTTCTCGATTACTGCTAAAATCTGCTACGACGTCTTCTACATGTAACATATCTAAGGCCAGCAACACACCTGTGTAACATTCGGAGCCGGAGGTTCCGTTCAACACGCTGTCAATGCGTTTTGCATCGCCTACAACCTTCAACACACCTGCGGAAGGTTCGGTCGAGTACTCATTACCATTAACATCCTGTATGGTTACCACTAACATCTTGTATAACCATAACTCCTTATATATGACGTCATATTATTGATCGTCATTTTGCGCGCTGAACAAGAATTCGCGTAAAAACGACTGTTCGGTCGGCGGATTAGTATGTCGTATGATGATGATGATGATACGACCGAAGGTTCGGCCGCCGAAGGTTCTGCCACCGAACTTTACGCAGGTGTGTTGCTGCCCTTAGAGTATGTATTTTGTTCTACGTGTTGCGAAAGCTTGTCTTAAAGCGAGTGACGACGAATCGATTTTGATAAAAATATACTTATAACAATTTTAAAGTTCTTTCTAAAATGTATAATGACCCTAAGAACATGCTCGCGAAACAGACACTGAGGAACGTTGAAGGCGAGTGCGGGGTCGGGCAGGGTTGAGCAGGGGGTCGGGGGGTAGCAGCCAATATTATACGGGCGTAGTTAGCGCGCACTGATATTAAGAATTCCTCCGCCGCAGAGCAGCCCGCGCCAGAGACTGCCCTGATTGGCTCACAGAAACACTAAGGACGTTTAAAGGAAATTGCAAATACCCAAATACCTTTGCAATTAGCAAGTGGGCGGAATTGCTACGATTGTCAATGGTGGGCTAATATTAATGATGCAATGACGCTTTTATTGCGTTAGGCTTCAGAGAAAATGGGATGCAGTCATGCAGATGATGCTTAATGACTATTAATCAAGAAGTCAATAATGTCTGCCATCGCGTGCCACCATCCTGATCATTAGTTTTTAAGGCAATCTATGAAGCCTTGAAAGTTAATGGTGCCTACTTAGAAATGGAAAATAATATTCCTGAAGCAACTGTAGAGTGTAGAAGTCGGAGTTCTCTGTCGGTTTCCTTGCTCTGTGTTTCCGAGATTGGAGCGAGCGGCACAAAGTTGGTAATTGAAAAATCTTTCCGGTCGCCTTCCCCCCTCTTCCCCCGGCCCACTCCACCCCTCAACCCGCGGCCTCTGCACGCGAAATTAAACTTTAACTATAATTACACATGTCGTCTGAAAGAACCCGCAAAAAGTTTCATTACCGCTACATTGCTTCCCTTCCTGCACCAGCTCTTGAAAACTATAAATAGCTGTAGAGTTAGTGTAGGTGTATCGCTTTTGCTTTACTGCCTATTTAGCACCCTGTACCATATTTGATCAATTTGGAAGTCTTGGTTGCTTTAACTATATAAGACCCATCTCCATATTTCACGAACTATATAGTTAGGTGGAATTGAATAAGACACCATTTCGCTGGAACGGGTGCGGTGTGGAGATTCTTCCGCTCCCGGATACACGAGTACTTATATATTTAACGATAAAAAGAGATGATTATAGGAACTAATCGTCTAGTAAAGACATGCTTAGATAAAATTCAGATGTACACGTAGACCTAGAAGGTGTTTGAATGGTCAATGTATTCTAAACATCTTACTTGCAAACTTCTGTTATGTTTTTTAAACAAGCTCAAGTTTACAGAAATATGAAGTTTCTCTAAAGATTCTCTGTTCTATACTTACAGTATGTTTACAAGGATTTGCATAAAATAAATTTTACTTAAAAATGTGCATTTAAAAAAGAATGGCCTCTTAATATTGCACCTACAGTGGAAGGTGGGCGAGGTGTGCCCCCTTTCCTCTTCTCCCTCCAGGGTGCGGGGTGGGGGGTCGGCGGCCATTCGTCAGCTCTCCGCAGAAATGTTTTCATTTTTATTTCATAAATAAAGAGTGGAATTTCGCCTAGCGGCGTAATGAGGGGCACACCACACCACTACATGGAAAGGAGCTTTTTTCAACGTAGACACTTTTTCTCAGATTTCAGTCGTTAGCTTATTTCTGGGAATGTTGTTTCGTTTTAGTTTATGAAACTCACATTTAAGTGATAATAGGGGTAATAAATAAAATTAAGTATGAGTTTTGTATCTTTACCCCAAGTTGAACTCCTATTCTTTATTTTCATCACATTCTTGCCTGTTAATTCAAGGCACATAACAGCATTATTATGTTTCTTCTAAAATATCTACAAAATATTATTAGATGACGTAAACAGATTATTTTTTTTCAGAATACGATTACCCATATTAAGTTAATGCAATACATATAGGATACAAGAAATTTTAGTTAATTATAATTTTTCTTAACTACCTGCCAAAGAAATTTTTCATATTTACAATAATGTAATAAGTAGCATCAAAAATGTCATGAATATTCTTAACAAGAAATGAAAATGGTATCCATCTGTCGCGTATTTGCGTGTAACATGCTTTTCTGAAAATTGGTATTTCGGCGGGTGGGCGGCGGCGGCGGCGGCGCGCTAGGGCGGCGCTCACATTTTCCCGCGCGAGACATCTGTCCATGCACCACACAGCACCACCTTGCAGATCAACTCGTCTAGTATAAAGACTTCATTATGACATTGTACTCGTTGCAAAACGTTCAGCAAAAATAATGTAGCTATTCCAGCAAATGAGATCATTAACGGTTTTCATTTAAATACCAGAAAAGTTCATTTTGTAAGAATACAAAAATATTATTGTGGCCAACAGAAACCAAAGAAAATAAATGTTAAGTGGGGTTCCTCTTGAAAGCAATATTCCACCCCAACTAAACCCATCGTGTCCGTAACGGAACACGAAACAAAGTTAAAATGTTATTTGAGCGCTATTCAAAGATCTCGGCGGAAAATTCAAAATGCCGGCGTTTTCCCCTCGTGATATTTTTCGATTACGTTGTAAACAACTTACAGCATTCCATAGCAAGTGTTTAAAATTGGGTTCTTAAAGCCGTAGGGGCGGTTCGCGCTCCGCGGGGGGTAAAGGCCAAACCGATCGGGGGCGAAGCCCTACGGTACCCGCGCGACATATTGCTAACATATTCTCCGCTTGAAATTTATTGTAAACCGGCCGCGTCGGTCGGACGACGACGGTCGGGAGGGATTTGAATCCACCTCACCCTCGCGAATGTCAATAAACCGAATGGACTTTGGAAATTCGCTACATTCGCCCGTTGTTTGTGTTTGCTGCCTTCGCTTTTTCTGTTCCAGCGAAAAAGCGGCCCCCTCCCCCGCCCTGGTCCGCACCCCTCGCCGCCCGCCCCGGGCGCTTCCGATTTTATTTATCTAAGGTTTTCCATTCCGCAGTAATTGTGTGAGTTGCGAGCTCGATTGTTGCTAAAGCGAATATTTATTTGGGTTCGTTTCCCGAGCCCCGGAGCCCCGGATCCCGGCCGCCTGTGGCCGTGGCGTCGTGTACCGACGGACGACGGACGAGCGCTGGCTACTCGCATTGTGCCACAAATTGAATTTGCGGGGACTCAAATCAAATGTTGTCGTAAGAAATGACTTGTCGCCGTCGACTGACACTATCAAAAAATTGATCGACCGTCGACTTATAGCCAATCATGTTCGGGACACATCTATCGCCACACACGCCTAAATATCAAACCACTTCTTATTTCTATTAAAACCTACTCTTTTCTTGTAAAACCAAGTATGAATCGTGAAATTCATAGTGTGTCGATTTAATCTACATAAACTTCAGACACATAGTAACGTGCACTCAGCAATAACATTAGGCCAATGAAACGCAAGCAGCAATCGGCATTAGCCGGAATAAATTCCGCGTAAATCTTTCACGGCAGCTTTTATGTATATCGTAAAAAACGGAGTGTCCGCCGAGTGAGCTATAAATATGGCTCGTAAAGGCCTGGCCCCGGCACCGCCCGGCATCAGGCATCACCCGCCGCCGCCGCCGCTACCGGCGCGGCACCGGCCGTGTTATGGCGCGCATGAAATTTGGCAACGATGTCGTTTTTAGGCGCGAGTACTGTAAACGTCTAGATTTATCTCATTTCCGGTCTCTCTTCTCACAATGCTTCATTGCATCTGGCAAACTACAGCTTTGTACTTTGTACAATGTGCTTTAATGTTGGTCGATGGCATTATTTTTGTATTTCCTTTCAATTTGCATGCTACATCTACTTAGATTTAAATTATCTTAAGCCTTAAGTTAATTTATTTTATTACAGCTAAATGTTTAAGTACTCTATTCGATCGAAAATATCTTTGATGAAATAAATTTTACAACAATCGTCACACTTTTGCTGTTCTATTCTTTATTAAAACACAAGTGACAGAACTGACTCATTTATTTCGAAAAGTGTCACGCAGAATCGGTACCAATGCATCCCCTAATTCAAAAATAAGCAAAACACCCGTCAATAATCATTACCCAGGGGGTGTCCAGGCCAGTGCAGTGCGAAGGGTGCAAGGGTCGCATTTTGCATGATCAGCTCGATGCCCGGTCCTCCGTACGCCAGCTTACCTTCGAAGGGACGGGGGTATGTCCCGGGGGAATATCATTTGTTTTGTTTTCTTTTTGCTGACGTTGTTATTTTAAGAAAGTAGGTAAGGTACTCAAATTGCTTATTTTTTTTCTTTCGGCAGATGCTGGAGGATCATTCTGGAGCAAGAGGCTGTTTCCTCGCCAACTATACCACCTTCGTTATTGGCATTACCAGGTTGATGATGAATGTTGGAATATATAGTCAAGATTAAAGAAAAAGGTAACTATTGTAATGAGCCAAAATTGGTATATAGTTAATTCTTCCTCAGGAAAATATCTTATTTCCACGGGAGTAATACCGCCTATATTTTCCTCTTTACACGGTTACTCTTAAAGGTCATTCAAATTTCGATAAAAAATTGACAAGTATTACCGTGGGAAAATACCTCACTCCTTCGGGAAAATTTTTTACTTCGCGGGAAAAACCGTGGGGCGGAATTTTAGTAGCGTTATATAACAAACAATATTTTATAGTTGGAATATTTATGTGCTGTCGTAAAAGCAAACTGTTACAGCGCCAGAGTCAAGTTTGATCGTATCGAGAACCAGCTGAAATCAAACAACATTGTGGTTTAACGATTATCACTATCAAACTTACAACTCGGATGTTTGTCAATCCCAACGTATAGCAGTAGGAGTAGGTTATTATCATACCGGGTACAAGGAATAATTGCTGGACTGAAAATGTTAAAAAATTATCTCTTTGTAAGATTAATTGTAATTCAAGTATTTGACCGAAATTTGACGGGTTGACAACAATCTTAAGTGAAATGACCCTCAGAATTTGTCAGACGCGCTGATACTCTGTCTATCCTGTCAAGGTGGAGATACTAGGTATTTTAAAGAATCTCTAGTAGGTACCTTTTTTTCGTGTGGCATATCAGTGCATTATTTACCAAGCTTCTATCTTCTGCTAGTGATAGCACATCTCCTTAGACCCTGTATCATTCTCGCTATAGGCGGTGCCGCGGCGTCTCCCATCCTGCCTGAAACCTCGGGAGGTAGTAACCGTAAACGCGATTGCGCTAGATCCCAGTTTAGCCAACAATATCGTAACCCCCAAACTGAGCTGTAAAGAGATAGGAGCTACGACGACGTGTGCTTATTTGGATGTGGCTCTTCTCTGTGAGATAGAAGTAAATATACCTACACTCGTTTATCGTACAGAGTAGGCAGAGCATCTACAGTTTATTAAAGTCGTTTTCTGACAACATGTCTGTTGTATCGCTCCCAGTCCAGTATCCAATGATAAGATTGATTAAATAAATAGCTGACTGAATTTAACTGATTGTCTGATAAGTAAGATGAACCTGTGCTTCGTAGGGCATATCGGTGCTGGTCGCTGTATCCACGCTGCTCCATAGCTGCTGTATGTAATTAGTGGTACTGGTAGGTAATACCTAGACGTAAATAGGTAAAACATGCCAGCCGATATGATAGCTCTACAACTCTATGTTGTGTTGTCAACACAGCCGGGTCGATCGTAGATTCGGAAACTCGCTCAACAGAAGAAGAACCCGAAGACATATCCTTACATTTTTTCGTAGCTGTTGGTGCCGCGATTGAGCGCGATTCCCTCTAAGACAAAGTGTGTTATTTCTCGCGGGACGCGCGGGGGTGTGGGGGGACCTTAGGAGGGGCGGGGGAGGAATGTAGTAATATTTTTACGAGTGAGTTTTATTGTGAGCGCGCGATAAATTTGTCATCGCCGCGGACGTCGCGGGCCGGAGCCCCGTCGTGACCCCCCGTCCCCCGCAACCCGCGGGTCACCAGGGCCAATCACCGACCATGTTTTTTATTACAATGTAAATCTAATCTGCATAATATACTTATAAGTATCTTTATTATGTCAAAAAGACTGTACCTAATTTTTCACATAATCTTTGGCCTAAGTCTCTTTCCCCCAATAGGAAACTTGCCATGTTCAAATCACCACGCTTGATAAATAGAATTAACAAACGCAGTTCCTACAAGATATTTCAGGTCACTATGTCACAGGGAACGCTAAACACTAATCCTATCTGAATTAGCTTGGGCGAATCCAGCCAGCATCGAAGTTGCTGTCAATCGTGGTGAGTTTGGAAAATAAGTAACCGCCGCTAATCTAGTCGCCTCTCCAGCAATTAACTGTACCTGCCGATAATGACGAGATGATGACCCAGGATTAAATACCTTTATAGGGATAACTAGAAATACCACTTATTTGTCCAAATGGAACGCCTGTCACAATCAGTCACATGACGTATAATTTGAACTATTTTCAAAAGATTTACTAAAACTACGCCTCCCTTTCCCACGGAGTCATTTAATACCAGTTTAGAGCTGCTAAGTGAACATTAAGCACTAATTTCATCTGTTACCCAAAAAACAATAACTGTGTTGGAGTAGTTACAGCAGAGACTTGCTATTAGAGGTGACTTGTTTAACACGAATAGGGGCCCGTTTTATAGAACTAATTTGACAAATTACAAACACAATTCGATGTACATTGCTTGGTGGCCTATCAATGGGCTCAATTCAAAAGCTCCAGCTAAAACTTAATTCCGTAATTTGACGTTATTGAACCATTTGCCATTCTGTGCGAAGCTGTGACAATCAATTGAAATTGCTAATTTTAGACGGTG
>JARACY010002323.1:0-44192 GCA_029255725.1 Scrobipalpa atriplicella | reverse complement strand
AATGCAACATTTGTAAAAGTCTGCTGGGGTATACTATACAGACAGATTAATTTCTGACTTACGTATTTGGTATTAGAATTAAGTAAATGGAATTAGAACTTACTGCTTTAGAAAATTAAATCCGTGTACGCATACTAAGATGTTTCCATAGGCGTCTACTTTCAATAGGTTACCATATAATGTGTCGAACCAAAGGCCTCTGAAAAATTATAATTATTAAAATAATACACAATAAAAAAAAAGGTACGAGACACTGGAGACTTTAATTCCTCCTTGTATTTTATTACTATTGTGGTATTTTTTAGGATTTTTAGTTTCAATATTTCTTTTTTTCATAATAAGAAGTATAAAATATAATTCTTACCTGACTGGGAAAGACGGATCATATTCGAACTCTAATATCTCTTTAGGGTAACCTTTGTCTACTAATCTCTGAATGGTTAAATTAAATCCTAGAGTTTCGTATTGCGGCGATTTGTATTCTAAAACAAAGAAAAATAAAATTAGACACAATGTAAAAAAAAAATGCGTTTTATTTTCTATATCCTATCCTACTAATATTATAAATGCGAAAGTTTGAATGTCTGAATGCTATCAAATTTGGTACACGTATAGGTTAGGTCCTGAAATAGGACATAGGCAACTTTTCACCGCGGGCGGGATAACCTTCATTTCCACGGAAAAGTCATAGATATAACGCGGAGTGAAATATATTTATTTACGTTCCGGCAATGTGTAGTCCATATCAAAACCGTAGAATTTGACATTTTCTAAATGTAGCGATCTGTTCACGAAGATTCTGAAACAAGGGAATAATGTATAAGTTTGAGTTGGGAGACATTTTGCTACCTTACAGTTACAGGCGATGGCAATTTAAATACCAAATGGCATAGAAAATGGGACAGTCAGATGCTCATTCATAAATACGCACACTCATTCATTCACAGACAACTTACTAAGTAATAAGAAGTTATAAATAGAAATAAAATTAATACCTATTTATTTTTACGGAAAAGGTAGAGATGCTGTCTGGCTGAGTGAGACATCAAAGAGGGTATTTACAGCGGGAGATAAAGTAAAGTAAATTCATCAGAATGAGGTTTTATTATTATAAAGGACGCGATAATAATCGATCGTGAATATGTAAGTGTTTTTCCTTCTTATTTTTAGAAATGATTTCACTCCTTTATAAAAAAAATATAAATAACTACACTACGTAGTATTGTACCTACCCCTATCCGTAACCTAACGTGTTATGTATGAAAACCAGTTTCAACTATAGGGCGAAAGTTGTCATTTCTTACCCACCATGCTACCCACAAACTGGACCCCATAAAAATGGACATAGAATATTAATAAGCTGGCAGCCGAGCGGTTTATGCAATCATAATCATAAAGTTACAATACAGTTTCTAATGACAGATTACAACTTTTACTAGACTACAAGCCTATTGCAAACATCAATCAAAATTAAAGCAATATTTCGCCTGTATATTAACTAGAGTGATTGTAACTTATACAACCAATTCATAGACCGATAAGACCACGTCATATAAGATTACACAACTTATTCTTAAATTTCTTTTAACTGATTTATCTACATGTTATTCTCCTTGTGATTCAAAGATATCTTGACACCGAATAAAGGAAAATAAAATTGGCGCGTAGCCAAAAATAGAACACAATATACACCTGCACCTTGCTTGTTATGTCCAGTGAACTATATGGAAAGCGGCCTTAGAAAAGAGAACTTCCCAACAAAACCAATATTGTGCAGCAGCATCTCTACCTTTTCCGTAAAAATAAATAGGTATTAATTTTATTTCTATTTATAACTTCTTATTACTTAGTAAGTTGTCTGTGAATGAATGAGTGTGCGTATTTATGAATGAGCATCTGACTGTCCCATTTTCTATGCCATTTGGTATTTAAATTGCCATCGCCTGTACTGTAAGGTAGCAAAATGTCTCCCAACTCAAACTTATACATTATTCCCTTGTTTCAGAATCTTCGTGAACAGATCGCTACATTTAGAAAATGTCAAATTCTACGGTTTTGATATGGACTACACATTGGCCGGTACGTAAATAAATATATTTCACCCGCGTTATATCTATGACTTTTCCGTGGAAATGAAGGTTATCCCGCCCGCGGTGAAAAGTTGCCTATGTCCTATTTCAGGACCTAACCTATACGTGTACCAAATTTGATAGCATTCAGACATTCAAACTTTCGCATTTATAATATTAGTAGGATAGGATATAGAAAATAAAACGCATTTTTTTTTACATTGTGTCTAATTTTATTTTTCTTTGTTTTAGAATACAAATCGCCGCAATACGAAACTCTAGGATTTAATTTAACCATTCAGAGATTAGTAGACAAAGGTTACCCTAAAGAGATATTAGAGTTCGAATATGATCCGTCTTTCCAGTCAGGTAAGAATTATATTTTATACTTCTAATTATGAAAAAAAGAAATATTGAAACTAAAATCCTAAAAAATACCACAATAGTAATAAAATACAAGGAGGGAATTAAAGTCTCCAGTGTCTCGTACCTTTTTTTTATTGTGTATTATTTTAATAATTATAATTCTTACCTGACTGGGAAAGACGGATCATATTCGAACTCTAATATCTCTTTAGGGTAACCTTTGTCTACTAATCTCTGAATGGTTAAATTAAATCCTAGAGTTTCGTATTGCGGCGATTTGTATTCTAAAACAAAGAAAAATAAAATTAGACACAATGTAAAAAAAAATGCGTTTTATTTTCTATATCCTATCCTACTAATATTATAAATGCGAAAGTTTGAATGTCTGAATGCTATCAAATTTGGTACACGTATAGGTTAGGTCCTGAAATAGGACATAGGCAACTTTTCACCGCGGGCGGGATAACCTTCATTTCCACGGAAAAGTCATAGATATAACGCGGGTGAAATATATTTATTTACGTACCGGCCAATGTGTAGTCCATATCAAAACCGTAGAATTTGACATTTTCTAATGTAGCGATCTGTTCACGAAGATTCTGAAACAAGGGAATAATGTATAAGTTTGAGTTGGGAGACATTTTGCTACCTTACAGTTACAGGCGATGGCAATTTAAATACCAAATGGCATAGAAAATGGGACAGTCAGATGCTCATTCATAATACGCACACTCATTCATTCACAGACAACTTACTAAGTAATAAGAAGTTATAAATAGAAATAAAATTAATACCTATTTATTTTACGGAAAAGGTAGAGATGCTGCTGGCTGAGTGAGACATCAAAGAGGGTATTTACAGCGGGAGATAAAAGTAAAGTAAATTCATCAGAATGAGGTTTATTATTATAAAGGACGCGATAATAATGATCGTGAATATGTAAGTGTTTTTCCTTCTTATTTTTAGAAATGATTTCACTCCTTTATAAAAAAAATATAAATAACTACACTACGTAGTATTGTACCTACCCCTATCCGTAACCTAACGTGTTATGTATGAAAACCAGTTTCAACTATAGGGCGAAAGTTGTCATTTCCTTCCCACCATGCTACCCACAAACTGGACCCCATAAAAATGGACATAGAATATTAATAAGCTGGCAGACCGAGCGGTTTATGCAATCATAATCATAAAGTTACAATACAGTTTCTAATGACAGATTACAACTTTTACTAGACTACAAGCCTATTGCAAACATCAATCAAAATTAAAGCAATATTTCGCCTGTATATTAACTAGAGTGATTGTAACTTATACAACCAATTCATAGACCGATAAGACCACGTCATATAAGATTACACAACTTATTCTTAAATTTCTTTTAACTGATTTATCTACATGTTATTCTCCTTGTGATTCAAAGATATCTTGACACCGAATAAAGGAAAATAAAATTGGCGCGTAGCCAAAAATAGAACACAATATACACCTGCACCTTGCTTGTTATGTCCAGTGAAACTTATTGGAAAGCGGCCTTAGAAAAGAGAACTTCCCCAACAAAACCAATATTGTGCAGCAGCATCTCTACCTTTTCCGTAAAAATAAATAGGTATTAATTTTATTTCTATTTATAACTTCTTATTACTTAGTAAGTTGTCTGTGAATGAATGAGTGTGCGTATTTATGAATGAGCATCTGACTGTCCCATTTTCTATGCCATTTGGTATTTAAATTGCCATCGCCTGTAACTGTAAGGTAGCAAAATGTCTCCCCAACTCAAACTTATACATTATTCCCTTGTTTCAGAATCTTCGTGAACAGATCGCTACATTTAGAAAATTAAATCCGTGTACGCATACTAAGATGTTTCCATAGGCGTCTACTTTCAATAGGTTACCATATAATGTGTCGAACCAAAGGCCTCTGAAAAATTATAATTATTAAAATAATACACAATAAAAAAAAGGTACGAGACACTGGAGACTTTAATTCCCTCCTTGTATTTCTATTACTATTGTGGTATTTTTTAGGATTTTTAGTTTCAATATTTCTTTTTTTCATAATAAGAAGTATAAAATATAATTCTTACCTGACTGGGAAAGACGGATCATATTCGAACTCTAATATCTCTTTAGGGTAACCTTTGTCTACTAATCTCTGAATGGTTAAATTAAATCCTAGAGTTTCGTATTGCGGCGATTTGTATTCTAAAACAAAGAAAAATAAAATTAGACACAATGTAAAAAAAAATGCGTTTTATTTTCTATATCCTATCCTACTAATATTATAAATGCGAAAGTTTGAATGTCTGAATGCTATCAAATTTGGTACACGTATAGGTTAGGTCCTGAAATAGGACATAGGCAACTTTTCACCGCGGGCGGGATAACCTTCATTTCCACGGAAAAGTCATAGATATAACGCGGGTGAAATATATTTATTTACGTACCGGCCAATGTGTAGTCCATATCAAAACCGTAGAATTTGACATTTTCTAAATGTAGCGATCTGTTCACGAAGATTCTGAAACAAGGGAATAATGTATAAGTTTGAGTTGGGAGACATTTTGCTACCTTACAGTTACAGGCGATGGCAATTTAAATACCAAATGGCATAGAAAATGGGACAGTCAGATGCTCATTCATAAATACGCACACTCATTCATTCACAGACAACTTACTAAGTAATAAGAAGTTATAAATAGAAATAAAATTAATACCTATTTATTTTTACGGAAAAGGTAGAGATGCTGCTGCACAATAATGGTTTTGTTGGGAAGTTCTCTTTCTAAGGCCGCTTTCCAATAAGTTTCACTGGACATAACAAGCAAGGTGCAGGTGTATATTGTGTTCTATTTTTGGCTACGCGCCAATTTTATTTTCCTTTATTCGGTGTCAAGATATCTTTGAATCACAAGGAGAATAACATGTAGATAAATCAGTTAAAAGAAATTTAAGAATAAGTTGTGTAATCTTATATGACGTGGTCTTATCGGTCTATGAATTGGTTGTATAAGTTACAATCACTCTAGTTAATATACAGGCGAAATATTGCTTTAATTTTGATTGATGTTTGCAATAGGCTTGTAGTCTAGTAAAAGTTGTAATCTGTCATTAGAAACTGTATTGTAACTTTATGATTATGATTGCATAAACCGCTCGGCTGCCAGCTTATTAATATTCTATGTCCATTTTTATGGGGTCCAGTTTGTGGGTAGCATGGTGGGAAGGAAATGACAACTTTCGCCCTATAGTTGAAACTGGTTTTCATACATAACACGTTAGGTTACGGATAGGGGTAGGTACAATACTACGTAGTGTAGTTATTTATATTTTTTTTATAAAGGAGTGAAATCATTTCTAAAAATAAGAAGGAAAAACACTTACATATTCACGATCATTATTATCGCGTCCTTTATAATAATAAACCTCATTCTGATGAATTTACTTTACTTTTATCTCCCGCTGTAAATACCCTCTTTGATGTCTCACTCAGCCAGCAGCATCTCTACCTTTTCCGTAAAAATAAATAGGTATTAATTTTATTTCTATTTATAACTTCTTATTACTTAGTAAGTTGTCTGTGAATGAATGAGTGTGCGTATTTATGAATGAGCATCTGACTGTCCCATTTTCTATGCCATTTGGTATTTAAATTGCCATCGCCTGTAACTGTAAGGTAGCAAAATGTCTCCCAACTCAAACTTATACATTATTCCCTTGTTTCAGAATCTTCGTGAACAGATCGCTACATTTAGAAAATGTCAAATTCTACGGTTTTGATATGGACTACACATTGGCCGGTACGTAAATAAATATATTTCACCCGCGTTATATCTATGACTTTTCCGTGGAAATGAAGGTTATCCCGCCCGCGGTGAAAAGTTGCCTATGTCCTATTTCAGGACCTAACCTATACGTGTACCAAATTTGATAGCATTCAGACATTCAAACTTTCGCATTTATAATATTAGTAGGATAGGATATAGAAAATAAAACGCATTTTTTTTTACATTGTGTCTAATTTTATTTTTCTTTGTTTTAGAATACAAATCGCCGCAATACGAAACTCTAGGATTTAATTTAACCATTCAGAGATTAGTAGACAAAGGTTACCCTAAAGAGATATTAGAGTTCGAATATGATCCGTCTTTCCCAGTCAGGTAAGAATTATATTTTATACTTCTTATTATGAAAAAAAGAAATATTGAAACTAAAAATCCTAAAAAATACCACAATAGTAATAAAATACAAGGAGGGAATTAAAGTCTCCAGTGTCTCGTACCTTTTTTTTATTGTGTATTATTTTAATAATTATAATTTTTCAGAGGCCTTTGGTTCGACACATTATATGGTAACCTATTGAAAGTAGACGCCTATGGAAACATCTTAGTATGCGTACACGGATTTAATTTTCTAAAGCAGTAAGTTCTAATTCCATTTACTTAATTCTAATACCAAATACGTAAGTCAGAAATTAATCTGTCTGTATAGTATACCCCAGCAGACTTTTACAAATGTTGCATTTTGAATAAAATCGCAACATAACGTGATTGATTTTATTGACTAACCTGTAATATTAATTAGAAAACCCTGTCATAAAATCCGTACGTAAAAAATATATCAATCAGTCTGAGTCTTTGCTTTACTGTATCAGTTTTAGAGGTCAGAAGAGTATTGGATTGTTGAAAACTGGCCCTAATATACGTTAATCTCTTCCAGCTCACAAGTATACGAACTGTACCCAAACAAGTTCTTGCAGCTAGACGAAGCCCGCGTGTTTGTACTGAACACGCTCTTCAACTTGCCTGAGACGTACTTGATAGCCTGCCTGATTGATTTCTTCACGAACTCTCCGCAATACACAAGGTAAGACAATTATTGTTTAATTCTTCTCTACACTATTTTTTATAGTGTGCTTCTTTATTCTTACGACATCGGGTAGAAAATTACCGATACCGATATTGTAGGCTACTAAAGTGGTTTGTGTAACTACCACTGTGAAAATAGCGACCTTTATGTGCCTATTGAAAAGCTTGATAGCTTGGGATATCGTGGGTCACCAACTAAATTGTCTGCTTTCGCAATCAGCCAATGACTTAGCCTTAAATTAAAACACACCAACAATTAGTTCAAATTAACAGCATCTATTAACAGAGAATCTGTTAATATTTAATTTCTTGATAAAACGATTATCAATTGCTTACTATTGTTGTCGTTTAGTTGTAATGCTATCAATCAAGTCGGGTCAAGGGATCTTGAATAATCTTTCCATAAATAGACAAGAGTACGCTTACTTAGATATTATTTGCGCATATTTCTCTTCAGTTTACGATATAAACTGATTCGTTCATTCAGAATAAGCCTCATCTCAACATTTCTTGACCTTGTTCTTATTTTGTCGGCACAACATGTTTATTTTCCATTTCCCCCCTTTCAAGCATAATTTTAACTTGCGCGGTCTTATTCATGTCATCTTTCTCGCACTTCATCCAGATTAACTGCGACCTTCCTTGCTTTTATTTCTGTCCATATTTTATTTGGTTATCTTTTGCTTATACAAACAAATAATATCGTTAAGTTTTCTTCCAAATGAAGGTTTTTTTTTTCTTTCCTCATAATGTTCTTAGCACAAATTAGGCATTTCTTCTTCTTCTTTTCGATTCGAGGCAAACTCATTTAAATTCTAGAGGACCAGAACTCCGCCACTCTGACGGCGATAGAATTACCGATAAAAAGCTAGAAATTATAAATACTAAATTTTATGTTAAACTTATTTACCGTGTCTAATAAATATGAACAACGTAATAAAGTAGCCTATTAAAGGAGAATTCTAAAAGTGTCTTTGACCATAATTAATAACCATATTTAGCCTCAAATTTTATAGCCGTCTTTAATATTGGAAGTGGCACCAATATGAAAAAGGTTCTTATTTACCTATACAAAACATGATCATAATAATAGGAATGTTTATATTTCGCTACAGTCATAACAATCAACTGTTTATTGTTCTTCTTCTTTTATAGGTTTCTTACTGAATAGAGCTTATTTAACTTTGTTATTCCGTTCAAGTTCAGTTGTACCACAGAATATATAATAGTCTCGTTAAACACTACTGCTTGTTTACCAGAACAGTAAAGGACATGAACATTTTGTATTTTTTTTTGTTAAACTACTACGGTAAAAACAATACCTATTCATACATTAAATTCCATGCGTCTGATAAAGGATTCCAATTGATAACTTATGAAAGGGTGAACACTTAAATACGTAGTAGAAGAAGAAAAGATTCAGTTAACAATATCCTGCAATCAGGGACAATCAGTCTACCCTCGCAGACGGCGAAAGAGGGGACGACGGCGATGACCCAGGCCATTGCCAATCCAGATTCAACTTCACTCGGTATCTAGCTATGGATATATCTAGTACCTACTTAATGTCCTATTTTTAATCTGTGTTTATTTATGTTCTGTTTG
Organism: Scrobipalpa atriplicella; assembly: GCA_029255725.1. NCBI lineage: Eukaryota > Metazoa > Arthropoda > Insecta > Lepidoptera > Gelechiidae > Scrobipalpa > Scrobipalpa atriplicella. The sequence continues at coordinate 35,282 of JARACY010002323.1, read as the reverse complement.
ATTGGTGCATCCGAACGCAGATATTTTTAGACATGCCTACCATTCATCAAGTATGAAACGTGAAAAAAAAAGTGAAAATTATTATACTTATTGAGTAAACTTGTAAAAAGATCAGATCTGGTTCACACTCCATTCATAATAGAGATGCCAATCTTTGCTTGCAGTTGTAGTCCTAGCTTCGACGTCATAAGTAGTCGGTTGTAGTCCCGCACTGCAAAAATCAGTTTGGTTTCAGATAATTCGATTACGTAATATGCATGAATGGCACATACGTTGAATATACCTATACTTATATGCTCTTATGAATACATACTGCGAATGCATTGCACGCGTGTTACACGTATAGATAACCGAGATAGACGCACATCAGTCGACCGCCCTAAATCGATACCTGAATAATGTAGTGAATACGCTTTCACTGTGATAATATTATTAGTTTTAAATATGAGCTTGTTCTTGGCTGAACTGTACGTATGAATCTGATATTAACAATGTAATTTAGTTCTGTCTGCCCGAGAACCTGAACAAGAACAACTGTTGTTTTGTGACTCGATGATTCGTTCGAACTGAGACGCCTTAGATAGCTTATCTAGTTTAGAATAGTGTGTGGCAAAGAGTCAACTTAGTTGTAATAATGTACATAGGATGCTTAGAAAATGTTTGTTTATAGCAAAATAGACAATAGGGGCATGCTTAAACAGTTATAGTCCATTGTTTCTTTCATAAAGTAGCAACCAAGCTCTTCAACGTAAATAACTACATGTGCTCTTTCTTGACCCATAAACTCGATTTCAGAACAAAGACGGGAGTACGATGCGGCGACCTGGCCATGTCCTTCAAATCCATCTTCCAAGATGTCAGAAACGCGGTAGATTTCATCCACATCGACATTCTGAAGACGAAGACCATCGAGAACATAGAATTGTACCTGAAAAAGGATGAGAGGCTGCCAGTAGTCTTATCCCGTATGAGGGAAAGTGGAGCTAAAGTTTTCATTCTCACGAACAGTGATTATAACTTCACGGACAAAGTCATGAACTATTTGTTCGATTTCCCACACGGTGCCAAGGTGAGTGCGTTACGTGTTTTTGTGTAGTTCGTTTAAATATCGGTGCTGGGCAAAGAGCCGATCTCAATTAATTTAAACGATTAAATAATGTGTATGCAGGCTGACGAATCTATTATAGTTCAGATAAGCATGATAGATAATTGTTAATAAAATTGACAAATAAAACGTCCATTACTGAAAAATAATGTCGAATGTTCCAATAACATTATTGTCCTACAACAAATCATTCAAATGACCTGAAATAATGTAGGCGAATGTGTTTACTAGAAAATTGTATTGTGTTGATACAATGATTGTCACAGTCATAAGATAAATTGCTTTTACATATCTCATGCTCAGTAAGTGGTTCATACAACCCTAAAACCCGGGATGTAAGTGGTACTTTGCATCATAGGTTTTGAAACCTATGCTGCAAAGTAATTTGAATAAGGAACTGTCAAATTGCAAGAAAAAAAAAGTTGATAGCCTTATTTCAAACACACGGAATCGGATGATTAATCGAATCGGAATCGATTTTAAAACAAATTCTATTCGAATTTATTTAAATATCGAACTGGCCAGTACTAAATATGACGCATAGAGTCACGGAATAAGGCCATAAAAATGTAAACATAGGATTATGAAAATTATGAAATTTTTACTCTGTGGTTTTTATAACATATTTATAACCTCAAAACTTGAGTTTGTCGATTTATTACTTAGCATTTTATTATAAAACATTAACAAATTAAACAGTCAGTATACTTAACAAAATGTCTACTTGCAAATTAGATAATTTTTCTTACGCGAATGCATATATTTGTGATGGTTAAATTCGCTCATAGTGAGTTGGTATTGCCTACTGTTTCGTCGTAATTTCATGTTTTAATTTTCTTATATTTTCCCATAATTTTAACTTATCTTTCATTCGATATGTAAAGCATAGTGCTTACCTCATGGTGTAAGTCATCAAATGCATACTCGTACCATTAGCGCCCTCGCTGCGCTCGGGCGCCAAAAACCTCGTATGCATTTGATGACTTACATCCTTTGGTTAGCAATATACTATAGGTATGCAATGGCGAATATGCTTATGAAATTCTAAGATTTTTCAAGACTTACTTTTTCATTCCAGTTCAAGTTTAAATCTTCTGAAGAACTAAATAGTCCACGAGAACAATCTGCAAGTTTATTTTTAGTGGAATTTAGAATGTGTTTCGTTATCTGCTTGCATTTGTATCGTCCTGCAGAAAGAATATTAGCTATAGGAGTCTAGTCTGAAATACGTGAACTGACTCCTTGTGTGTATCCCACAGCATAATATAATGTAGCCAACACTGCTTTAAATATTATGCAACCATTAAACCTTAATAAAGTAGCAGGCATCATGTTCCAATTGAAGTTCATGTATTCAAATCAGGTCTAATAAAAAAAATGCTCTGCCGTATAAAGGATGTCATTGCCCCATATTGTAATACCATACTTCACCAAATTGAGTGTTGCCATTTACGAGACATAAACTCTATGACTCATATCTTTTGAACTTGCAGCCTGGCGAGCCTCACAGGAACTGGAAGACCTACTTCGACTGGATCGTGGTGGACGCCCGCAAGCCACTGTTCTTCGGAGAAGGCACTATCTTGAGGCAGGTGGACACGAAGACTGGTGCACTGAAGATGGGGCAGCATGTGGGTAGACTGCATGAGGGATTAGTCTACTCTGGAGGTGAGATTTTTATACATAATCTCATGAATCGTAAGCAGATAACAAACTTTTTTTTAAACTAAATTGTGTAAAATTTTCCCTAAGGAACACATTTTGTCATATTCATGAAAAAAAATACGATATACAAACAAATCGCTCGATCATGTTTCCATCTAGTCCATTTTTTTTTCGATCTTTGTGTCTTGGAGAAAGTTATTCTATTCCATGCTATTTTTATACCAGAGTTTCGGCTTGTTATGTCCTTTTTTATACATTGTATTGTATAACAATGGTAATTTTTTTAATTGCACTTAGTAACTCAATACACCAAATCAAGTTTATCAGAAAACGAAACATACCTATTTACGCGCACATGTGCTATGGCACGTGCTGTTCATGTAAGTCACCAACGCGTGATTCAAATGTCGTGTGAGGTATGTTTTTTATGCTATAACATGGCATATGAATACGCCAGGGTTTAAGATTTATCTATTGTTGATCATAATAGGTACCTAGTGAGAGATATATTTCAATCAAGAAAAATGGCAAAGCAATAAAAAATCTAATTTCGATATTTTCAATGTCAATAACAAGAGTACTGATAAGCGAACTACAATGCCTTCAACATATTTATGACTTGATAAGATAACACTATGATTGGGATGACGACACAGTATTATATAGTAGGCATAGCAATATTCGATATCATAAAAACAATTGCTTGGGCGCGGTCTTTTGTGGGATCAGTTTATTGTTATCCAAATGCTCCATCAATCCATCAATGTCTAGGCTATTAGGTCATACTGCTCTTTTATCATTAACAACTACAGACTCTTTCAGTTCGTATTTAAAATAAAAAATATCTTCTTTCTTTGTAAAAAACTATTTTTAACTTTGTGTAAGGAATTTTGCAAGCAAAACACATAAAGTTACAATCATTAGATCTAGTCTAGTTGATAGTTATTTGAATCATCATTTTCCTAGCCTTTTTTCCCGTTTATCACGGGGTCGGCTACCACTACCACATTGGTACGTGGTGGGATTCGAACCACGACCTCCTGCACAGAAGGCCGCGGCCCTACGCACTACACCATCCGGGCTTAATTTGATAGTTATTTGAATCTTCACACAAAATCCCAACTGAATGTTAGCATTATGGAAGATTCCTTTAGCATCAGCATCGCAAGTCAATACCAGATAACAAACAAACAAACAGACCTACTTTGCCTTATCAACGCCAGTTTACATTATACGGGGTGTAAGGAACAGCTTCCCGCAAAGGGGTTGGTCTGCTCAATCAATGAAACTGAACAAGTATCACCAGGAAATTCTTTCAGGAAATGAAGAAAAAAATTGCTTTTCCATATAAATTGTCTGATCGAGGTGGTTATTTTGTATGGGAAAGTAAATTTTTTATTTTCATCTCCTGATAGAATTTCCTGGCGGAAGTTGTTCAGTTTCGTAGACTGAGCAACTCCTATCAGTTTGCAGGAAGCTGTCCCTTACACCCGATATTATATATTTATATTGGGCGGTAACTCAACATACGATTTAGATAAGAGAAGTGTTTTAATGAGACCGTAATTGCGTCATCATCAGTCAAAATATGTCCAATTTTGCGTATTTTCTGCTGATAAATAATAATAAAACAAACTTTATAGAGGTTGAACTGGAGGATAACGCTCTTGCTACTATTGTCAACAAATGTGATATGATAACTATTATCTGAACTATGAAGTATTTATAAAGTAAGATTAGTCGTATAATGGTTAGTAAAGAAAATATAAAAGATTAGAGGTACCAGTTATGTTACCCAGATTTAAGTTACTACTGTATTATTTTCTGTCACATCTTTTGTAGGCGGAACGAATAAAAATGTGATTCTCTTTCTACTCTTCAAACTGCTAAACAACTTTCCCCAAAGAACATAGTACCAACATTCATGAAAATGCATAACCTTAAATTCCAGGTTCATGCGACGTATTCACCGAACTAATCAACGCCAAAGGCAAGGATGTGCTCTACATCGGAGACCACATATTCGGAGACATCCTCAAGTCCAAGAAGATCGGTGGCTGGAGGACTTTCCTCATCATCCCTGAGTTGGTGCAAGAGTTACATGTGTGGACTGACAAGTGCCAGCTGTTTGCTCAGTTGCAGGCTTTGGATGTGGAGCTCGGAGATATGTACAAGTTAGTACCGAGTGTTCTTACATTTCGGTCTCATTTATTTCCCTTCTGAAGCTAAGTTTGAAGTCGTTTCTCATCATCCCTGAGTTGGTGCAAGAGTAACATGTCTAGACTGACAAATGCCTGCTGTTTGCGAAGCAGCATATGTACAAGTTTGTACAGAGTGTTCTTATATTTTGGTGTAAAAATGTCTCTGTCTCTGCCTAGTCAATTTACCAACAACAACCTACTTAGGTCTCAATAGCTGTCCAATTCGATTATTTTTTTGTTTTGTTCTTTTCCAGAAACTTGGACTCGAGTGCGAAAGAGAAGCCCGACATCACGTCGCTGCGTCTCAACATCCGTGACGTCACACACAAGATGGATCTCGCGTACGGAATGTTGGGATCTCTGTTCCGATCCGGATCTAGACAGACATTCTTCTCATCACAGGTCAGTGACTATAACCTGACAGATAGTGACTATGAGGCGTCAGTCAGAGACTTAAACCTGACAGTCAGAGACTGTAACTTGACAGTACGTCGTACGTGAGTTAAACCTAACAATCAGCGACACAGGGTTTTCTGGTCGGCTACCATCTTAACATCAGAGTCCAGGAGTCTTTTTGAACGAAAGAGAAACGTTCGCATGAGATTTTCATACAAATTGGCATGCAAAAGTTGCTCTTTCGCATGCGAATTCGTTTCGAGTGTTTCAAAAATAGGGCTCCTGTGCCCAACTGCTTGCGCCTTCAAGTCTCCTGGAAAAACTCGAACTTTCGCCGACTCTGTCTCTTCCCCTATGGCCTGAAAAAATAATAATAGTAAAAGCACTATTCTCGCCTATATCCTATTAGTTACCCCAGGTGTTTCCAACATTGCAGGTGGTGAGGTACGCGGACCTGTACGCGGCATCGTTTCTGAACCTGATGTACTACCCGTTCTGCTACATGTTCCGAGCGCCGGCGATGCTGATGCCGCACGAGTCCACTGTAGCGCACGAACAGAGGTTCACCTTAGAACAAGCCTCCATTGACAGGTGAATGACATTTACAGTAAAAAACTTGCATGCAAAATAAGAATTTTAATCTTATAGGTTTGATCCAGCAAACTAGTTACCACTTTTACGGACCAGTAACGACAGGACAATTCGTCTCGTTCTGCATCGAATTTTTGCGGTGTGCCAAGAACCAAGCAACGTCTGCCGGCTAAAAAACAATTCTGCCTCCTCTTTTGCTCGCACCGCGTGAATTTACGCTGCCAGCTGTTGTAAAAAATGAGTTCATTTGTTTTCGAACTCAAATTACTAATTGATAATCTTATCCGAACAGGACTCGACCGGAAAGATCAGCGTTCCCGGTGCCGGCCGATAACGCAGACCTACAGCAAGTGGACGGCAACACCGCCAATGCCGAACTAAAGGTAGCGTACAATACATTACAAATACACAAGTTCCTTACTTTAAAGTACAAAAGATCGTTATTTTAAGTAGTCCAAATGTCGCAACCACTCGATCTTCATACTGTTAAACACTTAAGCTCACATCCTATCAAACACTCAATCTCGCAACCTGTCAAACACTCAAATCTCGCAACCTGTCAAACACTCAAATCTCGCAACCTGTCAAACACTCAAATCTCGCAACCTGTCAAACACTCAATTTCGCAACCTGTCAAACACTCAAATCTCGCAACCTGTCAAACACTCAATTTCGCAACCTGTCAATCACTCAATCTCGCAACCTGTCAATCACTCAATCTCGCAACCTGCCAATCACTCAATCTCGCAACCTGCCAATCACTCAATCTCGCAACCTGTCAATCACTCAATCTCGCAACCTGTCAATCACTCAATCTCGCAACCTGTCAATCACTCAATCTCGCAACCTGCCAATCACTCAATCTCGCAATCTGCCAATCACTCAATCTCGCAACCTGTCAATCACTCAATCTCACCCCCTGTCAAACACTCAATCTCAGATCCTGTGGAACACTCGAATCTCGAAGCCTGTCGAACACTCATTGTTGCAACCTTTCAAGTTTCAAGAACTAATATCCTATTTCGTTTACATTCCAGTCGAGCGCGTCGGTCCCGCACGTGCGTCCTGAGACGCCGCGACGCCTCACGCACACACACGACGAGGACTGCAGCGACGACGACGACCGCGACATCGCCAAACCAAACAACAAGAAATAAACACAAACACCAAGTATCTAACTTCATTGTCCAAGAATGTTCCAAGAGTTTGCTTTTTGGAACACACTACTGTAAGAGAAGTATTTGAAGGGTACTGAAATTTTTGGCATAGTGTGTATGACCCTTATATTTTACAAAAATATTTCGGCCCACGATTAATCCTAAACTATTCGATTCTACTCGTAAATACAAACCTAAAATATACTTGGTTAATTATTGTTTAGAGATATTTTAATTTAAATTAAAGATTGATTTTTCGAAATTCCGATGTCATTGATTTAAATATCACTGGGTAAAAAATCACTAAGGATATTTTTGGGAATGGTTGTGCGCCGCGACATTGATGAAAAAAAAATAAGAGTCGCCATTCAAATAATGACATACAAAAAAAAATGTTACATGCCCTTGTCCGAGCGTTTGCTTTCGATATGGAAATAAGATAGAAAAATAAAACTTAGTGCAGGTGCATTGGCGGTGCACTACTAGTTGTTTAGTAGTATTGCTTAACTTACCATCACTTGTGCAGAAGCGGCGAAGTATTTTTCCATCTTATGAAATAAAGAACTGCTAAACGGCCTATCTATTTTTATTGCGAATATTGGCTATAGGCAGGCTATGATTGTCCAGAGAAAATAAGCTATTATACCAGATACTATACAATACCATACTATACAATATACATACATTGTAAGTGTTTTTCTGATTAGTATGACTTTTCGAGTAAGTAAATTATGATCATTGCAAATATAGTCTTAGTCAATTACAAATGGAAAATTACCGATCTACTGGCTATGAAGCGAAATAGATAAACAAGTAAGTAGCAAGTTCTTTAAAATCTTCTCAGTCGTTTTCAACTATTCTATACTAAATCTGTTCTTCCGGATTCTATATGAGGTCTTATAAGAAATGTGATTTTAGCACCCAAATTAAATGTGATTGAGGGTCTATGATTGAGGGTGCTATTTTCGGGTGACATTATTACTTAGAATACTATCGACATTTTTGCAGGTAGAATTCAAACTGATCTTTAATAATTTGATTTAGGGGCCATATTGAAGTGTGAATGATACAGTTTAAAAAATAATAAGGGTAATGTTTCAAAATTGTTAAATGTGGTTTTACCCTTTATGAAAGTCTTTGTATTTTGGCTACAAGTTACGATAGCGCATTTTTTCTGTATTTTTAAGAGAGGATGACCGTAGAGTCTGAAATTAGAAACTCAACGTTGATAGTTGCAGTTTGCTCAGGAACGAAGCAATGTGAATTTAAGTCATCAAAAATATTAATGTTTCCGAAAACCAATTAGTGATGAGTAGACATCGGCTTATATGCAATTGCATATTTGCATATGCAAATTCATAAAATGCTATATTTAGGGCTTTATTGAATATTTTAGTACATTTTGATTAATAGTGCTTATCTTAGTAGTTAAATGCGTCATTCATTGTTATACTCGGGAATAGTGGAGAGCCGCAGACATTGACTTGTTGCGCGTTCGTCTCAGTCAAAATCCCATATCTTGCTCTATGAAAGTCCCTGGAAATATTCGAAAGACATTGAACTTACTAAGACCCTGCCCAGTTCACTGTCGAAAAATAGGCCTCGGCAATAAAGCGGCACTCTTGTGAAAATATTGCCAATAATAACGGGAGTTTTAGTAATAAATACCATTTTTATTGCATATATTTTTAGAGCATATTTGCATGTATATTTTGGCATTTTGATAGTGCATATAATCCGAAGTCTAGTGATGAGCAAATCCAAGACTCTGATTGGTTTGCGGTTTGTTGTTAAAAGGCACTAGGCTTTATTGTAGGTTATGTAAATAAAACGAATATGTATGTGTTGTGGCTATTTCTTATTCTTGGCAAATTCTAAATAGGTAAAGCCTTATGTTTGTGTAACGTATTTATGAGACTTCTAAGGAATAGTGAAATGTTCCAATCAAACTTGACTAAAATGAAAATGTAGGTACCCAGCTAAGGGATTTGCCCTTTTAAAAATTGCCAGAAATGAGAAATACCTACCGACCCTGTATGCTAAAAAACTATTGAACTATTTTATTGCATATTATATCTTATTTTTTTGTTCAGTCTGACTACCAAATTGTTAAGTCACTGAAAGTGGTATATTTTTGTTTTGTTTTTAAAATATTCTTTTTATATTATTTGTTACGGTTTCTTTTTTGTTTAACATACCAAAAACTAATATTTTTGCTCGTTTGATTTTGATTGGACTGTAAATGTTGTGATTTAATATCTGGTACTAAATGTATGCGTGTACTATGTAGCTTTATAGATAGGTAGAGATACAATGATTATATTTTGTGCATGAGTTGTTTACGAGAAATGCCATTTTTATATCAATAGCAATTCAATTTTTTTTACCTAATCACACGAATTGTAGAATGTGTAATAGGATTCAATAAAATGTTCAATAAATTAACAACAAGTTTTATTGGCATGGAAACCTCTCCTACCTATAGCAATAAATCTTCTAAATATTCCTCAAATTCTTCTTCTCTTGACTTCTCCTCAATCTCTGGCACTCCTGCAAAAAAAATAATGCAAATTTAAAAAAAATAATAAAATTTTATGTAAATAACAGTAAACAGAGGGACTACAACGATTATTTCTGAAAAATGACCCAAAGCCACTCAAAAATTACCACAAGACGTAAAATTAAAAACGGAATTTTAGGCAGTTGACGCTCTACCTATACCGTAAAGAAGACTTAAAAATCAAACCTTTCTTCCACAAAGATTCATCGGCGTTTTCCATTGGCTCTGCGGTAACTGTCGATGTAGACGGTTCAGTATCAGGTGGTGGGGCTTCTTCAGGAGTCTTTGGACTTTCTCCACCACTTTCATCTGACTCCTGGTCTTTGCTTCTTCTCTTCCTCTTCTTTTGTTTCTTCAAACGTTTGACTTCTCGTTTCTTGGAGCGGTAGTTTAGCTTCTCTGAACATTCTGGACACAAACCTAATCAAAGGAGTTATAAAAAGTTTTGAAATGTAGAGCCATTTTTGCATTGCATTTTTTATGATAGTGTTGTATGGGTTGTAGTGTTAGGTGACCTAGGGTCATCTGTTCGGGAATTTTATTGTTGATCTTCTTTTTCGGCTTGCTATTGTTGCATTCGAAGTCTAAGAGTTTCCCCTATTTTTACTGCGGCAGCAATAAGGCCGCCTAAATTACACGTTTATATTTTTATTACTTTTTGAATCTTTTTCAAGCTCTCTGCTACCCCGTAAAGGATACAAGCATGACTTTATGTATGTGTAAAGTAAATAGCCCTACATTACACGAAGTAGGTTGTCCAAATTCCAACTTTCCAAGGGTAATTTATTGGATTAGGTAAGTGAGAAACATACGTAGTTTCACCAGTGCGTTTTTCTTTTCTCCATCTTCAAGATATGCGAAGTTGACCTCCCAGGACCGGAGGCCGGCGTCGCTGCTGCAGTGCTTGTTGCCGCACTGGAACTGTCCTTTGCCCAGCACCACCTCTTTCTCTACGCGCCATCGTAGCGCCACCTACGATTTCAGTTACGTTCAAAGTGAATAGGTGCTCTAGTTAGGATGAATAACTGAAACGTGTGAATAGGAAACATTCGTCTTGAATGCGAATTAAGTACTTAGGTATGATAAACAATACACCTATGTATCTAGATAAAGCCGGAAGCTCGCCTGCCAGATGAAGGTTGGCTTGACTGGCATAAACCTAATTATTTAAGAATTTATGTCTTGTTTATTACTATAACGTAAGTAATTCAGTGAATTAGCGCTTTTGCAGTATCTACCTATACGACTCCAATAAGGAGTCGCGATCTTTGGACGTCTCATGCGGCAAAAGGTAGAGGTATTCTAATCAGTTTTCCTCGTAAATACTAAGTAGGTGTGTGAGGTACATCTACATCCTGATATTGGTGGCATGTCGGAATGACTGCATTAACACTTAATTAATATAAAACAGCCGCACCGCACCCAGTAGGCCCCTCTCCGACCTATTTTAAGGTAGCGCTTCGGAACGCCGACGCCCGGAGGCCGGACTCTATTTTAAGTAGGTGAGAAGGTAGCTTGCTTACAAATATAGGTTTTACATCTTGGACGGTTTATTTCGAACGATCATTGAAATGAATGCCTTTTGTAAATGTAGCTAGATAGAGCGGATATAATCGACCGAGCAGCCTGCCAAATATTTTCGCCGTTACACGTGTCATTGAATTAAACCTTCGGATGAATAAAGCGGTCGTATCGAGCAGATGTGCGTGCGCTACTGTATAACAGGCGCGGCGCGGGAGAGCATTGCAACCAGCCAGCCCGCGCTATATTTAACCTCGGTAAGGCACTGCGGCCATTGTGCGCACACCCCAGTATAGCACACAAAGGAAGGTCTCTCGGCAAAAAAGGCAATTGACGGAGGGGAGCGGCCCCATCTCAGCCTGAGGGGAGAGCATTACACACATAAATTATCTTCAATGTTGCCTTTACAATCCATTCGGATGTAAATAAAGTAGGGACGTTGGACCGTTACGTTAGAAATCATGCTCCATTCAGCGGAACAGAGCCTCGCGCAGCTGCTAATTAAGATAAAGGCCATTTAACTTCATAATCATCATAATACACAAACATCATAACGCGATGTTACCACGATTCATTAGCGAAATGTGGAAATACTTAGTTGTTTAAAACTTTCCTAATGATTGAAGCTGGTAAATTACTATCTCTACATCCGTTAACTTACTTTGTTTTCTTTGTATCTGGTGAGATCGCAAATACAGTATTCCTTGAATAGCTTATCGTAATATTTTTTTGCTAGTTGTTTTTCCCAAGTGTCGGCAACGTCGTCGTCTTCCCATAAGAACTTGTGGTTCTCCCTGATCACATCGAGGTCTGTGCGGTCGCGGGAGGTGTCTCGTCTAAGGTGACCAGTCGAGCCCTTCGCATTTAGACAATACACGTTTACTAAGTACTTATGCAACTCATACGGATTAAGATTACGCAACCTGGCCGACATCGCTACCGTAACCTAGAACAAAGGGAAAATGACCTATTTAGTAGAGAAATGAAACATAATTTTGCAACAAACAACTCTTTAATAAAATCGACATTATTAAATTATTACATTTCCATAAAACAGTTTATAATTCATATCAAACGGATCTTATACTAATTGTCATGTTGAGTCAATAACAAGGTGCAGTTTCGATAAATAGTTACAAAATAGCTATGTACCGTTTTCTTTCAATAAATAGTGTTTTCTTTTGTGCATGTTTTAATCTCTACTCTGAATATTATTGTCAGTCTTGTAGATTTTGTGAAAATTTTCGCATTTGGCTCAAATTTGAATTCTTACTCTATAAACAAGTCATGCAGTTAAAAAGTTTATACTTACTACAATAAATATATTAAAATATAATATGATGATTAACTTAACATTAACTTATGAACTAAAGTTAAAATCTAAGGTATTGACAACCAGTTAATAAAATCGAAAAAGGTGGCACAATTTAAATATAAAAATAGCTTTGGTTTATAGCCAATTACAAATATAATAATTATCTTTGGGAACAATTTGACCTAGATCTTTTAAGTCTGTAGTTAGTTTGATGGATAAGTTTATAAGATTTTAATTTCACATAAGTGCAATGATAAAATAGTTAATGATTTACTGTACAAATTAATTGTGATGCTGATTATGAATATTCAATTTATATTCAGATACTTAAAATTAAACTATACAATGATATATAAATCTACTTGTTCGAAGTGGCTAAACTAACTTGTTTTGAGACCATAGTGAAAGTTTAGTTATCCAATATGCCCCATCTAACAACAAATGATGGAAATTTTAATTGACAGTGTTTAATTGACTATAAAAGTTTCCTTTTATATAATATTTGGTATTTATTTAGCTAAGTCTGTATATTAAAAATAGGCACATTAAATAGTATTGCTTTGGTTATACACACAGTACATATTAAAGTCACTTGGACAAATACATCTAAAAATTTGGCAATTCTTTACAACTGGTATTTTAATACCTCAAGTAAAGGCATACGAAAATATTTAGTTAAAGCTCTTAAAGAGAAGCAGGAACAATTTGTGACAAACATCAGTTCACAGAAGGCCTCGAGTTCTGGTAGTTTTCCTTTATCTAAAGTAAATAGTACACTACTGCTATCGGAATCTTTGGACATTTGACCTATATCCACAAGTTAAAATATCACTTTATCATATCTAAAAAGGCAACTTTGGATAGAGATATGTGCGACCTTAATGTAGAGCACCTGAGAAGGCATTCCCCAATTATCATCCTAGTTAAACCAAACATGCAGTCGAAAAACGCATAAATAAAACTCCTTATAAGCATCTACAGCAGCACACCAGGAGCGGCAACACTCAAACACACCATAATGACTAAATTATGAACTAGATCATATTCATCAATTTGGTATAAAACAATGCAAAATTAAATTAAACAAACATTATGACTAAAATTTTTGGCAATTGGAGAATTTAAAAGCTCATTGGAAAGCATCATATACAATCAAAATAAATATATTTTGAAACATAAATTATCTAAGTGATTGAGAATAAAAGTTATAAAACATGTCTATGATGCCATCATGTTCCGAGCTTATTTTACCCATGAGTCTTCTCATGTTTCTTCATATTGTCTGAGCGTGTGAAGGCTTTATCACATACACCACAGTAGTAAGACTTTTGTTTGGTGTGTACAGTCATGTGACGGGAGAGCTCACTTTTGGTGACAAACTTCTTCTCACAGACAGTGCAAGCATGCTTGCGAACATTTAGATGGAACTTCATGTGAATGGATAGTGAACTTGACTGTGAAAATGCCTTGTGACACAGCTCACAGACAAATGGCCTCTCCCCTGTATGCTTGCGCAAGTGATTCATGAAGCCAGTTTTGGTGTAGTCCTTCTGACAGAGGTGACAAAAGCTAGACTTTGAGTCCAACATTCCTGGAAAATGATTGTTTATATGTTTTCTGAGCTCCCAGTAACTAGGGAATTTCTCTGCACACACATGACATGGATATTTCTTTTCTTCGGTGGGTTTGGCACTACATTGGTGGGCAGATAGCAGCTGTTCACTGGAAAACATTTGGTTACAGCGGCTACAAGTGTGACTAGCCTCGGAATCAGTCGAAAGGGTCACCTCCAAGTAGTTTTCAATTGACATAACATTTCCACTAGAGCTGTCTGCATCATCATTATTGATTTGAGTTTGGTCTCTATCTGAGATATCTTTGGTATTCATTTTCTCTACAAATTCTCTGAAGTCCAATGAGATTTTCTCTGAGTTGTTGTTGTCGGGCTCTACGAGATGTAGAACAGGTGAGGCGCTCTGCTCGCGGTCGGGGGATGTGGTCTTATCATTGTCGGAGTGTTCTGGCCTCGAGGACGCGTTGTTGTCGGACTCCCAGCCATTCTCGACGATTTCCACATCCGAGTCGGACTCTTCGCTCGACACCGAGTTGTTGAATCCAATATCGTCAAATCGCAGCACATTGGAAGGCAATTTAACTCCCACTATAGCCTGAATCGCCTGCCATGAAAGCTCCTGGGGGTTGTTCTGCATATTATCGCACTAAACTAACCTATAAACGAGTTTTCACTGATTACTGGATGGAAAGCTTCATTATCTGGTAATTAAATGAAGTAAATTGTTATATTTACCTTTCTATGCACGATTTTTGGAAATAAATAAGCAGAGGACACCTTTTTCTACATCTAAAAATATTATGCTTTACACTGCACAGTGGACAGTGGATGCGTCTTTGTCATTCATTTTCATTTCATTGGCGAAAAAGAAACTTCATCCGTCCGATCAAGATCCAAATAGAAAAACAGCGCTAGATTGAATGATGCATCTGGAGTACGTTCAGTCGACCCAGTTCGATATTTATACCGATCGAATCTTATACTAGTGGGACGCACTGAACGTGCACCTTAGCCGCTGTCAGATAAAACTTCACTTCCGGTGCGCCTCTGAACGGGCCGGATAAAAATTAACCTAGTCAAAATTTCGTCTGACAGGTGTCTCTGAACGGGCAGTATAATTTTTAACCAGGTTAAATTTCGATCGATCGAGCGGCTCTGAACGTACCCCAGCTCTTTGAATCATTTCTCAAGCGCTGAAAACGCTAGTCGTTGCATTTTTCAAATTGCTAATCCCTGTAACGATTTTCATAAATACAATACAAGTTTTGGTGACTATTGATGACTTGACTATTCACTCTTTACAAAATGGTACATTGAGAATAGACCGTAATGTATGTATTTTCTATTTTTGTAACTATATTTGCAACCTATATGAGAATTGGATCTTCTCTGTATCACGTTCATAAATATGTTCTAGGGAGCAGCAATTCGTAATCCTTATCCCTTTACCGGTTTTAAAACAGAAAGACACAGGTTTCTTTTTAGGGATAATGCAACAGAAAAAGTAATTTTAACATAATATGAAAAACTTTCGTAAATATTTCAATTTAAATTATTATATTAACTCCATATTTCATTATACAGGGTGCACCCTCTAAATGAGGAGCCAAACTAAAAGCTAAATACAGATGGCGCTCTGGGCGACTGTACCTTATTTCGTGTCAATGTCACATGTGTATTGCGATTTTATCAGTTTTTTTAACATAAACGATATTTTTTTCAATATAATCACTTTCTTTGTAATGCGCTGAACACATTCAACTTGCATCACTTGCATTGAAGTTTTTAATACGTAATTTTTTTTCCCACTGTCTCTCACTGTTTTCTTTATTTGTAATCTTTGGAAAACAAATGAATTCCCCTATTTTTGCAATTAAATGCACTGCATTGTGGCATTTACTGATAATATTCTAAAAATATTCAATTTGTTTACAAAAGTTGGTACAATTTGACAGTTCTCAAGGTACAGTCGCCCATGCGACACCTAGCGGGAGAAAAAGGCAGTTTTCCTCCCAATTAAATAGAATACTGAAACCGGTTTATAAATAAAAACCGGTAAATAAATACATTTAAACTGCTCCATAAAATATTGAACGAACACCAACCAAACCAAACTGTCAAGTTAAAAAAATGGCGGTAACTTGTTTGTGTTGAGTTGTTGTTTGCAGATTTTGTGATTTGATTTCTTTCTATTCCGTTGATGAGAGTTGCAAAGCATCTTAAATACAGAATTTTATAAAGTTCATCCTATCTCCCATAGTAATTTTCTGTAATTTCTCTCCGTTTAGCCCGGAAATCGGCAAAATGGATTCTTTGGAGGCATTGAAAGATTTTATCAAATCTAAGGATAATTCTCGTAATTATGTTAATAGTTCATCAGTGCCTGATATTTGCAAGTCTGAATCATGTATGCTTGGGGTTGATGAAGCTGGACGAGGACCTGTATTAGGTAAATTGACTAAAATATCTACCAAAGTTTTAAGTGAGGTTATCTTTTTATTATTCATGTTTCTAAACAGTAAATAGGTATACTCTATTCGACTAGGTCCAATGGTGTACGGAGTGGCTTTCTGTCCTATAAACCAGAAGAAAGTATTGGAAAACCTTGGCTGTGCTGATTCGAAAGCTTTAACGGAAGAGAAGAGAGATGCTATATTTACAAAAATGCTGACTGAGGAAGATTCCCTCAATAATGTTGGTTGGGCAGCCGAAGTTATATCACCGAATTACATCTCGAATTCCATGTACAAAAGGGCAAAACATTCCCTAAATGAGGTCAGTGGCTTATTTGATAAAATAATTATTTCATGTTCATGCATTATATTTCGAATATCAGTTTTTACTGTATCTGTAATAAATTTTGGTGCTTACTTTAATAAGGTAGTACCTAAACCTAAACACAAGTAAGAAGTTCTGTTATGTCAAACTAGAATATGAAATTATCAGTGTAACAATATCTTATGTAGTAACTTTTCAGGTGTCAATGAACTCAGCAATAGATCTAATAAAGAAGGTGGCTGAAGCAGGGGCCAATATCACAGAGGTTTACGTTGACACAGTAGGCCCACCAGAGAAATACCAGGCCAGGCTTAGTGAGATATTCCCTGACTACAAAATTACAGTGAGTTTGAATTCCTTATTCAATTGGTAATTTAATTCAATATAAAAAAAAATATACCATTAACAAGAGAAACAGATAAATTATGTGATGAAGGATATTGTTATGTTACATTACAACAACAACTGCAACATGCTATGTAGCATTAGATTGGAATGTAGGCATGAAATGAAATATATGTAAAAAAAACTTCATAAAGTAATAGTAGACCCACAGCTTCCAGCTCTGTTCTGCAAGTAGCCCAGTTAGATAAAATGCTACTACTGGTTTCATAGTTTTTATAACAATATTTTTTAATATTCAGGAATAGTAGTGTATTTTATAGATATTTTTTGTTCAGCTGACTGATGTAAAAGATTATTAACTAAGGTAAATTGAAAACCTGATGTTTGTTTGCCTTCCAGGTAGCAAAAAAGGCTGATTCCATCTATCCTATAGTGTCTGCAGCCAGTATTGTGGCTAAAGTGACCAGAGACCATGCCATCAAAGTGTGGAACTTCCAGGAGGGACTGGCAATGGACCACACTGAGTTTGGCAGTGGATATCCTGGAGGTAACACATTGTTTTATGGTGTCTTGTATTTTTATGGTATGTCATTTTATACAATCAAGGAACAAAACAATAAAATAAAAGATTAACTAGCCAAATACATTTCCATTTTAATTCTGGTCTATAAAAATACTAGAAATATTTTAAATTATTTAGAAATATAAATTAGCAACAGCAGCTAAAATCAGCCGCTTTTCGTCAAAATTAGACAGGAAAGATTGCACCAAGGCACCAACTACTTTCGTGAAAATAGCTTTCACAACATGCCAATGAAGAGAAGCAGCAATTTTTTCGGACATTGTAAGTATACATTCAAGGCTTAGGCTGTGTTCAGTTCAGTAAGATGTACACGGGTTGAAAGCGTGTTTCTTATACGTTTTAGTCAACCCCCGTGGCTTGCGCGTAGCTTGCCCGTGGCGTTCGCGGAGTTTGCGCGTGGCGTGCCCGTGGTTTGCGCGTGGCATGCAAGTGTTCCAAACGTAAACACGCGTTCAGGCTACGTTCAGCTCGCGTACATCTGAACATGCCATTATTGTTCTAGACCCCCTGACAAAGAAGTTCATCCGTGAGCAGATAGACCACGTGTTCGGTTACCCGCTGCTCGTGCGGTTCAGTTGGTCCACTGCAGAGCTCATGCTGCAGGATAAAGCAGCCAGCTGCAGCTTTGAAGAGGTATGGGGGTTCTTATTTGATAGATTTCTAGTTGGCAGGTTCACCAAAATGTTCACCATTGTTAAATAGTTTTTCAACGAAAGCGAGAAGTAACGGATTCATGTACCTAGTCGTAGATGTTCAAACACTTCTCGCATTTCAGCACCCTGGGCGAAAACAGATGCTTCGTTTACTGGTAGCTTTTTACCACAGGAACACTTCTTATTGGAAGGACTCATTACTATAACTCATTTTTTGCCGCGGTCATACTAGGCTGATCGCATTTCAACAACCGAGGCCGAGGCAAAGAAGTAGTGGAGGTAGGCTTTTTTGTTTACCGCGGGAAAATAATTAATTTGTACGGGAAAAGTCATTTCGCCGCGGGTGTAACAGCCAGGTGGAAAGCTAGTGTAAGATGTATGAAGAATGGATTTACTTTAAACAGTGTAATTTATTTCAGGTTGATGATCCTACAGCTCCTAAGAAAGCTTCTGCGGGCACCAAGTCTATCAGCTCGTTCTTCGCGCCAAAAACGGAAAACGGCGACGCCAAGAAAAGAAAAAAACACAAGTTTTTCGAAGAGAGATATTTAACTGTAGGTAACGCATTTGAATAATTTTGTTTACGTATATTGAAATGTATGTGAAAGTTCCATTGTTGTAAAAATAAATCCGCATGTTTTGTATGTCGAAAAAGGGAAATGAATTTATTTGAGATCGTCGTTAGTTTTGCAAGTGAAAATCCTTTGCCAACGCATTTCTGATCAGTAGAAACCGACATTTAAATACAATTCAATATGCCTTACCGTACGTCGCAGAGTATTTTAACATAAATACCTACTTAAAACCTTTAACAATGTAAATAAACATTTGTAACCTTAAGTATTTTCAAGACTATTAGTGGCTGTGCTAGTGGTGTCTTTTTGAAGAAGTTTTCTTCATAGAAAAATTACTATTTAAACATATAAAAAATATTGAAACCTGCTAAAGAAACCATGGAAAAAATTAATAATATTGTACTAACAAATTTAAATGCTTTGGACGACTTGAAGAAGAGAAAAACGCGTACTTTCGCTATTTTTGGGTAAAACGCCATTACTGCCTTATAAGGACTTCAACAATAGCTACTTATGAGTGAATGTTCAAAGTCGCCTATAAAAAGGTTATCATAAAACTTTCTCAAACATATTACTGTCTATTATCGTTATTTTTATGCGGTAGGCTCGGGCGGTTCATCCGAGGTTTGTTCCGTACGGGGCTGAAGCGTCAGCCGTGCGCTTCTCTAACGCGCATTAGCATTCGTCCAGCGCGCCGCAGCACCTACTTACGATGAGCAATGCGGAACGCGCGGGTCAGGAGGAGAATTTAATTGTGCCCCATTATCATATTTAGGCTCTTTTACGGTGAGCCAAAAGTGAAAACTGAATGGGAGCCGACGCTGGCGGCCATTCGTCAACCGATGTCGATGGAGACGACCGCCTCCGCTCGGTAGTTCGCAATTCGCAATCATGGGGCTGATCAAGACTTGTGTGTTATTGCACCTGTGCGTTTACGTATCGGCTATTGTTGGGCCGGCTGGAAACTCTACCAAATCCTCAGTGCAGAAAACCGATACTTACCTTGAAGCGTACTCGAAATCTCGCGTGGAAGCCGAGAAGGCGAAGCAAGGAGTGGTCATCGTCACGGCTAAAGATGGAGAAAAGAAGATAGCGAACCGTGACGACAGCTTCTCAGGATACGACTATTCTCCCCCATTCTCTGGCAGTGACAGCAGTAGTTTCAGTTCATCTGGGCCTTCCAACAACTACGGACCACCATCAGGCAGCTACGGACAGCCTGTTAAATTCGGAGACTCGGATATTACGTACAACGCGCCCACAAACACATATGGACCTCCTTCAAATACTTACGGTCCACCATCAAATACTTACGGCCCACCATCTAACACTTACGGACCACCGTCAAACAGTTACGGACCTCCAGCAAACACTTATGGTCCTCCAGCAAACACTTACGGACCTCCATCTAACAGTTACGGACCGCCGTCAAGTGGACCATATCCTGCACCAGTGTACGGCCCACCAAAACCGATTTATGGCCCCCCAATGAAGCCATCTTACGGAGTTCCTTACGCCGGCCCGTCAATGTTCCCAGACTTCGGTTTTATGAATAAACTGGCCCTGAAACTCGATATCCTCACGATAGCAAAGATATTGCTCAAGTTCCTGATATTTAAGAAGTTGGTTACTATGCTGGCTGTAGTGTGTATGTTGTTTGTGATCCCCAAACTGGTCAGCTTCAAGAAAGACGGTGCTTCTTCAAACAATGATGACGAGGATCGCCAGTTTGGACATAACAATTGTAAGTACATTTAGTAAAATAATTGTGAGTTTTGTTTGTTTGGCAAGAAATATTTTAAGTGATGATTAATTATATTATAGTCTCCTCGAATCTATTATACGGGGTGTAAGTACTTCCTGCAAAGTGATTGCTCAGTCTGCAGTCAACAAAACTGAGCAACTTTTAAAAAACTTCTCCATGCAAATTGATTGATGTGGTCATTTGTATGGGGAAGTCAATTTTTTTCGTTTTCTGAAATATTTATTGGTGAAAGTTGTTCAGTTTCGTTGAGTGAGTGACCAACCCCTATCAGTTTGCGGGATCCCTTACACCCGAAATAAATAGTTGACATTCCCTACTAAGTTGTAAGAGTAACATATTATGCGATTCTGAAGGACTAGTGAAACCACTTCTAATATTTCTACGAATAGGGTCATTTCAGAAAAAAAATACGTTAATTTCATTGCTCCTAAGCAATCAAGCTTACGTATTTTACTATTCAGTGCCGTTCTGATAGGGGTTGTTCAGTCAACGAAACTGAACAATCTTCACCAGGAAATGCAAATATTTTTCGACTTTCCTTCATTTCCTGAAACAATTTCCTGGTCAAAGTTGTACAGTTTCGCTAACTGAGCAACCATATTAGTTTGCGTTAAATTACCCTGTATAAATAATTAATCCCATTTTTTTCTCAGTAATAGAGCTGACGTCAGCTCAACAGCTGCTAGAACGTGCCATGCTAGTATACGGTCAGCAGCAGCCCGGGTGCGGTGTCACGTGTCGCGTGCGCAGGGTGCTAGATGATATCTACGAGTTTCAACCTTATTTCAGGTCAGTAAAAGCTAACGCAAAAAACGTTGGTAGGAAATCCGATACCAACGTTTTCTGCGACCCATATTTTGCCCACCGTGGTCGACTGAGGCCCGATAGCTATACCTCAGGGTAGGCTCGTCGCAGTCAGTGGGGACGTAGGTACTCATATGAGCTGATGATGATGAAACATGGCAAATTTTGTTGATAAGCATATGAGAAACACGTGCAGTGCACAAAGTTGTGGATTAAACAACGTAACATAACATAAGCAATAGAGTATTCGTAATAATATCACATGTTATTAATAAATAATGTTTTGTTTGGCTTTATTAAAAGTTTACATTACCTTTACAGTTATTTCGAAACTAGTTGCAGATTGTAACTAGTAATCCTGAGTTGTAATTCTTAGCTCAATAAAGCTCATTAGACAATATTTAAAAAAAAAATTAAGTCTTAATTCATCTTGATAAAAATACAAAATCTCTTTTGTTTATTGTTCTATTCATAAGTGTTACTTGATTGATCAGAATTTAGGTCGTATCCGGTCGTTTTCCGGCTGCAAACCATAATTGCAATGATTACACTTAGAATTACACCTAGAAATACTTCTGTTGTAGGTAAAATAGGAAGGTTAATTAATATTTTCATTTTAAAAATTAATATGCAATAGTAATAAAACAATAATAGATTTATAGAGTTCAAGTAATAGTAAATTATTTTTTTTATAAGATATAATATTCTTTATTGCATAAAAATTAATACACAGGTGAATTATTAAAATTAAAGCAAAGGCGAGCTTATCTCTATAAGAGATCTCTTCCAGCCAACCTAGTGGGGATGAGATGGGGATCACTTTAAGATACTACTTATTATAAAAATTACACTTTGTTTTTCCTTGCAGGGACACGAGGAGAGCGGAACACTAAAATGCATTTTTATCATAGTAGGTGCCATTGAAGAGATTGGTCTATGAGACTGAAGTCAATTTAATTTATTTATTTATTGTTAGTTATTTTAATTATTAAAATAAAAATGTTTCATAAAGGTAGTCTTTTATAATCAAGAAATCCTTTTAATATCGATAATTTTAAGAAGATTTCTCTAAAAATATAATACTAGAAAAAATACATTTTGTTTAGTAGAAAAAAAATATTTCAAAAGTAGTAAAAAACTTTCTCTATATCACCCAAGGGATCAAAGACCGAGAAATGCCCTCGCTACAATGTCCCGTATGTGACGACCTCCGCATACTAATGCAGACGTCACTCAATAGGCACTGGCAGCCTTTGTTCGGACAAATTAGAAAATTGGGCGATCGCTTAGTATGCAGGGTGCTCAGGTCTCAAGAGGGAAAGTGGACTTGCAATTGATTTTCATGAGGTTCAAGGATGAATGATGGATGGGCAGAGAAACTTTACCTCGGTATTGGTGTTAGTTGTAATTTATGGTAAGTTAAACACCTGTTTGGACACCCTAAGAACCTTTTTGCATATTTTTTTAGTACGAGGCACAGAATAACAGTATTTTACCTGTCTCCCGAAGATTATGGTTTTCAAGGCGTGTATTGTATTTGATTAATAATTTTCTTGTAGTCTAAACGGATAGAGTAGACTAGACGGATTTTGAAGAGTAGTGTCTAGATTCGTCTTTGGCTGGTTAGGTGAGTATAGACTTTTTATTAATGCTATACCAGATTAATGCATTCCCTGCACAGGGTAAGGTCCCTGTGCAGTTACATTACAGTTAATTCGATGCAGTTTTTTCCTTAGACTTTGAGTGGATCACAACGAGACATGATTCCAGGAAAGAAAACACTCCGTAATTGTTCCAAGGAAATAAAGTCGTATGTAATAATCGTCTGTTGAATGCTCCAAGCTTAATTCTGTTCAATTTAAGCAATTGACTACTCAAGTGGGGGCGAGATACTCGGAAGTTTGTAGCTAAATAAGGATTAACGAGATTTTAGTGTTACACTATTCTACGTACTATTATAAATTAATTAATAAAATTACGTCTTAGATAACAGAAGGCTTTATACGGGGTGTAAGGGACAGCGTACCGAATACTGATAGGGGTTGCTCAGTTAACGAAACTGTTCACCAGGAAATACTTTAAAAAAATGACTTTCCTATACAAATTGACAACTGCTGCCATCACACAATTTGTATGGAAAAGCAAAAAAAAATCCTGTAAGAATTTCCTGGTGAAAGTTGTTTAGTTTCGTTAAATGAGCAACTCCTATCATTAATCGGTACTCTGTCCCTTACACCCGGTATGTATAGCAAGGAAAAGTCGTGTTTAATTCCAGATTTGCATTTTCACAAATAAAAGTTTACGGACACCTTTCCACCGGAGTCCGGCTTCAAGCAGCTTGTTGTGTTCCGTCGCTGTTTTTTTTTCTTGTCATATTCCCAATTTTTATACTTGAGGAATAATTTCTACCTTGGCCTAAATATACCTTAAACCGTGTTTTTTTTTTAATGTCTAAATAGTCAATTATTGCCATGTTGACAGGGGGTGTTAAGAGCATAGAATCTTGACCTGATTTGGGTACTCTGTAATCTAGTTCTTCTATTTATAGCTCATGCATAATATTTTGAATGACATCACTGTTTTTAATATAAAATTAGATACTTTACATAAAGAGTTGATTAGTGTTATCTGGATTTAGTTTATTTTAAGGTTGTAAAGATTGTATTGCGGTGTTGTAGTATTATTAGCCTAGGTCAGGGCTGTACACGAATACCTATTTACTTTTATCATGAAAAGAGATCGACGTTGCCGTATGAAAGTAGGTATCTACCTAACTATCGTGTAAGTAAGCTAATAAATTACCTACTTGTATGTAAAACCAAAAACAAATATCTCTCTAAAACTTCGCGACTCGAATCAGGGCGCTGGCCAGGAGAAACGGAGGCTCACTCGTACCATCCGATAGATGTCCACTGTATGACATAGGCCTCCCCCCTCCCCCAAGGATCACCAATTCTCTACCATTATCGGTCTAGCGCCTTCCGCATCCAGCAGCTTCCCGCGACCTTCACCAGATCGTCGGTCCACTTTGTGGACATATCTACGCTGCGTCTACCGTTCCGTGGCAGCTACTCAAGAACTGCGAGCAATGTGCGGAGGGTCACTAGGTAGCTAGCCTGAAATCCAATAGGTACCTATTTGCAGCTAAAAATCTTAAACATTGGTCCTAGGTAGTGAAATCATCAGTCTGCATCTAAAGTTATTGCAACTAGGTACGTGATAAGAATAGGGTAATCTGTTACTTAACGTCGACGCTTTGTTTACATCAGCAATATTAGGGCGGGGTCACACTAGGGCACGAACACTTGGCACGACAATGAACTTGGCGGAAGCCGCCGTCGTCACGCCTGCGGGTCGAACAATGGCCTACACTACAAGATAGCGGTGACAATTATCTATTCCATTACCATACCTATACACGAGTTTAGCACTGTTACGGGGTGAGGGCGAAATAGGTGCCAGTGTTAGGTAGTACTTTTTTCAAAAAATGTTTACATGTTTAATGTTACAGCTTGTTTCAGTCTGGAATCCAATTATTAATGGGACTGGAACTATATTGCTTTATTACAGGTTCGATTCTTGTAAAATAAAGCAAAGAAATTACAAAAAAAGCTGCATGCTTCGCTGTAGGGTTTCTAGATTTAGGCTCCATCAGGTTTCAAGACATTCTTCCACAGTCGCACTGGAGATTTAGATATGTCGTCCTATAGGTTGTCAATATATTGCACCTATAAGGTTTCTATAGATTTATTTTCCCATATGTTTATCCGTTTCCAAGAATTGCAAATATCATTATCCTTCGGCAAGCCCTTATATAATAACACGTGACATTGCAGCCATTACGATCTAATATTTACATAGGCATTTTAAAAGTAGAGCGTTCCGGAAACACCTGTGCATAGCTGACAACGACGTCACTTAATCACATTTCTATAAGGCTGTGACATAATGCAAGTCTGCGTGTAATAGTGGATGCTCCATTTAGCGTATTGTTGAGGCAGGATGGGCAGGGCTTGGTGGCTGGTGGATTCAGTCAAGTGCAGGAGCGCTGGCGTGGAACGGCGGTGGAACTCTCGCAGTACCAGCCAGTCCGCACATGTGGCTAAACAACTCGCGGCGCCTGCGCACCATGTCGCGGTCGTAGCCAGTAGGCATGCAGTGCCGTTCATGTGGAGTGGGATTTGTGGATACGGAATAACCTCAGTCAATATGAGTGTAAGTTTCATATTTACATTGTGTTTTTCTTATTATGTGTTACAGTGGTGGTGGCCGAAACACAGGTAGGAAAAGTTTTTGGGTAAGTTTGGGTCATAGTTTTACGAAGGGCAAACTCTTATACTAACAAGTTTCTTTAGGCTTTTAGAAAGTTAGTGTATTAGAAGTGCTTTCATCGAAAGATTATCTAATATTTTGTAACATATATTCTGTATTTATCAATTCGTAGATTTTTTCTAAAATTTTGTATGCATATTTCATTGTCAGTGTGTAGAGATTTGCCTCCTTGAATTTTAAGCAATCATGTAACAATTTAGTTTTTGTGTTATTTAACTTAGTATGATCTGCATGCACACACAGTTTTTGTCTCTTTACTTTCACTGGCCTGGCAATCTGTCTTCGTCCGTCTTAAGCATGAGATATTCGTAAACAATGGCTCTAACGGGATCGCTATTTCCTAACACGTAAGACCTACTTGCTTATTCGACCGGCGGAAGAACATTATGTAATACATCTCAATTAATCTTCATTAATTTGGTAGTTTTCGCATAGTATAGGAAGGAAGTCGAAATTTTCCCGAGTTGAATTGTCCAAATAATACAAAGTTATTTGATGATAAGATCTGTATTTCAGTTGGTTTATGCATTTCGTTAACATGACGCGGTTATCTGCTCTCATACGTTGTTGTTATCATTTATCTCTCGAGGTGCGTCGCCAAAATTGTTTAACTAACAGTCTACGTAAAAGAACGATTTGTGAGTGTCTAGTTTAAGCACCTTTCAGTGAAAATTATCCGTGTATTTTGATGATGGGCCCAATTGTGTGTGGTGGAAATTGAATAAAATTAGAGGTCGTTTTTATAAACGCACGTAAGTGAAATTATTTTTGTTAATTTACATCGTTGTGTTAAATTAATGCCTTGATGTGATAATTATTGAAATAGGTAGATTACGTAAAATGTAGATATAGAATGAATTTAATAGTAGGTAGCTAGGCCCTATGTAGCTACTGCAGTAGCTATTTTATCATTAGCTATCATGATAGCTAAGCTAATAATGATTTGTTATTGAAACATCTGTTAGAAAATGACTTCTTTGTTTAGAGTATTATGCACATGTGATCTTTGATCTACAATTTCCGTGCGATAAAGCAAGTTCAATAAACTTATAGGAAAATTGTAGAGTTCTTTAGTAATCTTGAACACTATATAGGGACAAGACTTTTTATTTCGAGAGGTAGGTAGGAATAAACTAAATGTTCAGGAAGTAGGTATCGGTTGCTTATCGTAATCTAAAGTAGGTAACTATTATCCAGCCGAATTTCAAATTGTATTTATTTTCATTGCCGCTTCCTATTAATTCACCCCACCTACAAAAAATTAAGTTTCCATGCGTATTTCAGCATTTTCGGTACCTATGTTACTGCTTCGGAGGTTAACAATAATAATTGACTGCCGGCAAACATACACTTGTTACTTTTCATTGGATGTTTTTAGAAGGATGCCGGTAGAAATCGTAACGTATTGTTAGTTATTTCCTTCGCAAGGGCCGGAACAGACACCCGGCCCTTCTTTCTTAGGTAGAGTCTTTAGAACATTGTTTCTCAATTTTCTTAGCAAGCTGTCGGAAAGGTGTAAAAAACATTGGGTGGTTCATTTAGTTTCTTCATCCATTATTTATTAAACTTACATCATAACGTAAAAAAATCAACAATGCATTATTTATTTGGTCTTAATACTCTTATTTATAAGTTTCAGTTATAACTGAAACAAGGACTTTAACATGGTTTATTTTTATTTCGCACGTTGAGGATTTGCTGAAACAGGCACGAAGTCCTGAAAATTGATGAGTCATTATATCGTATTCTTATCCTAATTGGTCTAATTTTCCTTTCTGGATCAACGCTCTCCTGTAACAGTCTTATTACGGTACAGTTTACTAACCTACTGAACTGTGGCTAAATTAGAAAAGAAAAGTTTTTATTTAGCGTTCAGAAGTTGTCCGGTCCAAAACATTCAGTTTCTATTGTTTTGGTCTTCCTTATCATCATTCGATATTATTTGTCCTTGTATTGACTCATCATCTTATCTGCTAGTATCTCTTAAGATTGGGTAATAATTTTCGCACTTCGCTGTCTTCATACCTACTTCATACAGAAACATAGAGGCGATTATGCATGTCCATAATAAAGGTCGTCTTGATCAAATTGACTCGGACAACGACCTCTTATCCTTGGCTCATCCAGGGTCATATACTAACCACTCACTTGCTTATTCGCTTACTATTATGAAATTATGCAAATATTCTTTTAATATTCAACAGGTTCAAGTGTATCATGTAACGTGTAAGTTAATTTATTCTAACTCAATTGTTACTTTTGTTCCAGTGACTGCAGAGCTATACGTTTACGAAATCTATCAAGACGCTGCCTCA
The DNA here is from genome assembly GCA_029255725.1 of Scrobipalpa atriplicella. Classification (NCBI taxonomy): domain Eukaryota; kingdom Metazoa; phylum Arthropoda; class Insecta; order Lepidoptera; family Gelechiidae; genus Scrobipalpa; species Scrobipalpa atriplicella. The sequence continues at coordinate 7,048 of JARACY010002323.1, read as the reverse complement.
TTCAGTTCAAGATGAGGGCGAAACAATAACCGCTTCATCCTGTGTGTTCAGACCAAAGAGATCGCCAAATATTTTTGATAGCTGTTTTAGTGTATTGAATAAAAATGCCAGAGATAGGCCCTATGATGCGTGCTCTGGAGCTGCAGCGGCTGATTGAAGACAAAGTGACGGAATGGCGGGAGCGCTCAACAAGGGTCGCCGGGCGCAGCGTGGCCGAGTCTTATCAACAGCCACTCAACTTCAAACGTCACACAAACAGACGCAAGAACAGTGCAGAAATAAACAGAATTATCGCAAAGTACTCCAAGCCCCAGAACAGACCGGTCGAACGGTACGAACCCGCACGAATCGCTCCAGAAATAACTCCACCACGTCCCGCGAGACAAAAAAGGAGTAACTTGAAGTTGTTCTCCAAAAGCGAGGACAATCTCGCTACTGTCGGATTCGGTGCCATGGATGATCACCCTGACCCGACGGAAGTCAAACCTCCGCCGCGTGGACGCAAACTCTCCAAGTACAACGCGAAGAGTTTCGAGGACATTACTGCTTTTGTTGACGTCGAGCAACGGAGAAAGAGTTCTAACTTCGAAGAATACAGCATTCTGAACTCAAAAACAGCTAAGAAAGATTCACGACCAATGTTGCACAGCATCGGCGAAGACTCGGATATCCAAGAATTTAACAGTGGCTTACAATTACGGGACAAATTAAACGCTACATCAACTCCTTTATCCAGTAGAAAAACATGTCCAGTGGGTGATTCTGTGTCAGTGAACTTCGAAAAGTGTTCTAAGTTCGTACCAAGTGAGTTGCGAAAAGGTTCTTCGGAGCCTGACATTCTCAGTGCGAACAGTAGTCGGGAATCCGTAACCAGTGTGGGAACCTCAAAGACATTGGATGCGAAGAAGCGGTGGAAGTTACTGAGGCAGCCGTTCAAGAAAGGCACCTTCGATTGCCTTCTGAGGTGGCGCGGGAAGAGAACTAGTGAACCAAAGACCAGGTGAGGTTCTCTTTTATCTGTAATTTTTGTAAGGAGCAGATAGATGTCTGTTTACTAGGATGTCCAGAAAAGAATGATTGAAACACAAGACCCTACAAAAGTTGCAGTCAAAGAGTTAAAGTTCCGGTGGAGGCCATAATTTTTTTTTTTCGTTTTCCTATCATCCGTATAAAAATACGCATTTTTTTACCCAACTTGTGATGATTATTCTTATACATAGACAGGGTGGGCACTCTTACTTTCGGGGTCTGCTAACTTCCGAATCTTTAACAAAAATCTTCTACCATAGTCTCTCAATTTCATTAATGGAAAGTTCCTGGCCCATTTTAATACAAAAAAAACATAATTAAATTGGATAAGTGCAAAGCTATGTAGGAACATAAGTACTTACATATTCGTTACTTGTTTACGCTCTGCATTACTAAAGGCGGTATATAAATAAGGGTGATCTTACATTTCCCTATCGCCCTGCAGATAACTCTAGAATGTGTTTGATTCTAGTTAATTAGGTCGTATGTTTGAACATGTGTGCATGTTATGATTTGGAGTGCTCGTGACCGAGATGACGCGGCAAACAACTTGAGCATAACGAGTGATGCTTTAGATTGATATCGTTATAATGAGGAGTGAGAGTTTCAAGTGCATTTTTAGCTATATAGTACAAGTACTTATATTATTATAGCTTCCATTGGCTATCCACGGCATTGTAGGCATTAGGTATGAATTTTACTCAAGGATCATCATATATCATATCATACGTTAATTAAGGATCAATGTATTGCATATTAATGTTTAATCTTCTAAGTTCTAAACATAACACCATAGACACTCTTCGATAAAAGTTTCTCATTGCTCGGCAAAAATACGAAATATCAGAATAATTATCATTATTTTTCCACATGTGACTGTAATAATAAAAAATTGCATGTTGTAAGTATCCGCTCGATAGTAACTTAGATTGCAAGTTGTTACATTCTTAATTGTTATCACTATGGGCTACTATGTTGTGTTGTGATCCCTATTTTAGGAAAAGAGAAGTTAAAACATTACAACTTTGTAAGAATATCCAGTTACCTTGTTTCTATAGAGATTATTTACATCAGTTCTAGTGAAAATATATTTGACTATAAGTTACCTAGTTAATTAATAAATCATTGAGTATCTTTATAACGACTATTTTTTACGGTTATAGACGAGCGGAAAAGTACATCTATATTTCAAGTATCGAAATAAAATATTAACTAAACCTGAACTAGAAATGAACTGAAATTGCTAATTAAAAAATGTGAAAGTAGCGGTCTATTTAAAGCATGCACTATACTATCTTAGCATGCTTGACAATACTTCAGTGACTCATAGGTATAATGGATTGTGTTCTGCACTGAGGATTTGGTAGAGTTTCCAGCCGGCCCAACAATAGCCGATACGTAAACGCACAGGTGCAATAACACACAAGTCTTGATCAGCCCCATGATTGCGAATTGCGAACTACCGAGCGGAGGCGGTCGTCTCCATCGACATCGGTTGACGAATGGCCGCCAGCGTCGGCTCCCATTCAGTTTTCACTTTTGGCTCACCGTAAAAGAGCCTAAATATGATAATGGGGCACAATTAAATTCTCCTCCTGACCCGCGCGTTCCGCCATGCACATAGCTAGTAGGTGCTGCGGCGCGCTGGACGAAGCTAATTCTGCGTTGAGATGAGCCGTCTGACGCTTCAGCCCCGAACCGTACCACCCAGCGTATGAACCGCCCGAGCCAACCGCATAAAAATAACGATAATAGACAGTAATATGTTTGAGAAAGTTTTATGATAACCTTTTTATAGGCGACTTTGAACATTCACTCATAAGTAGCTATTGTTGAAGTCCTTATAAGGCAGTAATGGCGTTTTACCCAAAAATAGCGAAAGTACGCGTTTTTCTCTTCTTCAAGTCGTCCAAAGCATTTAAATTTGTTAGTACAATATTATTAATTTTTTCCATGGTTTCTTTAGCAGGTTTCAATATTTTTTATATGTTTAAATAGTAATTTTTCTATGAAGAAAACTTCTTCAAAAAGACACCACTAGCACAGCCACTAATAGTCTTGAAAATACTTAAGGTTACAAATGTTTATTTACATTGTTAAAGGTTTTAAGTAGGTATTTATGTTAAAATACTCTGCGACGTACGGTAAGGCATATTGAATTGTATTTAAATGTCGGTTTCTACTGATCAGAAATGCGTTGGCAAAGGATTTTCACTTGCAAAACTAACGACGATCTCAAATAAATTCATTTCCCTTTTTCGACATACAAAACATGCGGATTTATTTTTACAACAATGGAACTTTCACATACATTTCAATATACGTAAACAAAATTATTCAAATGCGTTACCTACAGTTAAATATCTCTCTTCGAAAAACTTGTGTTTTTTTCTTTTCTTGGCGTCGCCGTTTTCCGTTTTTGGCGCGAAGAACGAGCTGATAGACTTGGTGCCCGCAGAAGCTTTCTTAGGAGCTGTAGGATCATCAACCTGAAATAAATTACACTGTTTAAAGTAAATCCATTCTTCATACATCTTACACTAGCTTTCCACCTGGCTGTTACACCCGCGGCGAAATGACTTTTCCCGTACAAATTAATTATTTTCCCGCGGTAAACAAAAAAGCCTACCTCCACTACTTCTTTGCCTCGGCCTCGGTTGTTGAAATGCGATCAGCCTAGTATGACCGCGGCAAAAAATGAGTTATAGTAATGAGTCCTTCCAATAAGAAGTGTTCCTGTGGTAAAAAGCTACCAGTAAACGAAGCATCTGTTTTCGCCCAGGGTGCTGAAATGCGAGAAGTGTTTTGAACATCTACGACTAGGTACATGAATCCGTTACTTCTCGCTTTCGTTGAAAAACTATTAACAATGGTGAACATTTTGGTGAACCTGCCAACTAGAAATCTATCAAATAAGAACCCCCATACCTCTTCAAAGCTGCAGCTGGCTGCTTTATCCTGCAGCATGAGCTCTGCAGTGGACCAACTGAACCGCACGAGCAGCGGGTAACCGAACACGTGGTCTATCTGCTCACGGATGAACTTCTTTGTCAGGGGGTCTAGAACAATAATGGCATGTTCAGATGTACGCGAGCTGAACGTAGCCTGAACGCGTGTTTACGTTTGGAACACTTGCATGCCACGCGCAAACCACGGGCACGCCACGCGCAAACTCCGCGAACGCCACGGGCAAGCTACGCGCAAGCCACGGGGGTTGACTAAAACGTATAAGAAACACGCTTTCAACCCGTGTACATCTTACTGAACTGAACACAGCCTAAGCCTTGAATGTATACTTACAATGTCCGAAAAAATTGCTGCTTCTCTTCATTGGCATGTTGTGAAAGCTATTTTCACGAAAGTAGTTGGTGCCTTGGTGCAATCTTTCCTGTCTAATTTTGACGAAAAGCGGCTGATTTTAGCTGCTGTTGCTAATTTATATTTCTAAATAATTTAAAATATTTCTAGTATTTTTATAGACCAGAATTAAAATGGAAATGTATTTGGCTAGTGGTGTCTTTTTGAAGAAGTTTTCTTCATAGAAAAATTACTATTTAAACATATAAAAAATATTGAAACCTGCTAAAGAAACCATGGAAAAAATTAATAATATTGTACTAACAAATTTAAATGCTTTGGACGACTTGAAGAAGAGAAAAACGCGTACTTTCGCTATTTTTGGGTAAAACGCCATTACTGCCTTATAAGGACTTCAACAATAGCTACTTATGAGTGAATGTTCAAAGTCGCCTATAAAAAGGTTATCATAAAACTTTCTCAAACATATTACTGTCTATTATCGTTATTTTTATGCGGTAGGCTCGGGCGGTTCATCCGAGGTTTGTTCCGTACGGGGCTGAAGCGTCAGCCGTGCGCTTCTCTAACGCGCATTAGCATTCGTCCAGCGCGCCGCAGCACCTACTTACGATGAGCAATGCGGAACGCGCGGGTCAGGAGGAGAATTTAATTGTGCCCCATTATCATATTTAGGCTCTTTTACGGTGAGCCAAAAGTGAAAACTGAATGGGAGCCGACGCTGGCGGCCATTCGTCAACCGATGTCGATGGAGACGACCGCCTCCGCTCGGTAGTTCGCAATTCGCAATCATGGGGCTGATCAAGCCTTGTGTGTTATTGCACCTGTGCGTTACGTATCGGCTATTGTTGGGCCGGCTGGAAACTCTACCAAATCCTCAGTGCAGAACACAATCCATTATACCTATGAGTCACTGAAGTATTGTCAAGCATGCTAAGATAGTATAGTGCATGCTTTAAATAGACCGCTACTTTCACATATTTTTTAATTAGCATTTCAGTTCATTTCTAGTTCAGGTTTAGTTAATATTTTATTTCGATACTTGAAATATAGATGTACTTTTCCGCTCGTCTATAACCGTAAAAAATAGTCGTTATAAAGATACTCAATGATTTATTAATTAACTAGGTAACTTATAGTCAAATATATTTTCACTAGAACTGATGTAAATAATCTCTATAGAAACAAGGTAACTGGATATTCTTACAAAGTTGTAATGTTTTAACTTCTCTTTTCCTAAAATAGGGATCACAACACAACATAGTAGCCCATAGTGATAACAATTAAGAATGTAACAACTTGCAATCTAAGTTACTATCGAGCGGATACTTACAACATGCAATTTTTTATTATTACAGTCACATGTGGAAAAATAATGATAATTATTCTGATATTTCGTATTTTTGCCGAGCAATGAGAAACTTTTATCGAAGAGTGTCTATGGTGTTATGTTTAGAACTTAGAAGATTAAACATTAATATGCAATACATTGATCCTTAATTAACGTATGATATGATATATGATGATCCTTGAGTAAAATTCATACCTAATGCCTACAATGCCGTGGATAGCCAATGGAAGCTATAATAATATAAGTACTTGTACTATATAGCTAAAAATGCACTTGAAACTCTCACTCCTCATTATAACGAGATCAATCGTAAGCATCACTCGTTATGCTCAAGGTTGTTTGCCGCGTCATCTCGGTCACGAGCACTCCCAAATCATAACATGCACACATGTTCAAACATACGACCTAATTAACTAGAATCAAACACATTCTAGAGTTATCTGCAGGGCGATAGGGAAATGTAAGATCACCCTTATTTATATACCGCCTTTAGTAATGCAGAGCGTAAACAAGTAACGAATATGTAAGTACTTATGTTCCTACATAGCTTTGCACTTATCCAATTTAATTATGTTTTTTTTGTATTAAAATGGGCCAGGAACTTTCCATTAATGAAATTGAGAGACTATGGTAGAAGATTTTTGTTAAAGATTCGGAAGTTAGCAGACCCCGAAAGTAAGAGTGCCCACCCTGTCTATGTATAAGAATAATCATCACAAGTTGGGTAAAAAAATGCGTATTTTTATACGGATGATAGGAAAACGAAAAAAAAAAATTATGGCCTCCACCGGAACTTTACTCTTTGACTGCAACTTTTGTAGGGTCTTGTGTTTCAATCATTCTTTTCTGGACATCCTAGTAAACAGACATCTATCTGCTCCTTACAAAAATTACAGATAAAAGAGAACCTCACCTGGTCTTTGGTTCACTAGTTCTCTTCCCGCGCCACCTCAGAAGGCAATCGAAGGTGCCTTTCTTGAACGGCTGCCTCAGTAACTTCCACCGCTTCTTCGCATCCAATGTCTTTGAGGTTCCCACACTGGTTACGGATTCCCGACTACTGTTCGCACTGAGAATGTCAGGCTCCGAAGAACCTTTTCGCAACTCACTTGGTACGAACTTAGAACACTTTTCGAAGTTCACTGACACAGAATCACCCACTGGACATGTTTTTCTACTGGATAAAGGAGTTGATGTAGCGTTTAATTTGTCCCGTAATTGTAAGCCACTGTTAAATTCTTGGATATCCGAGTCTTCGCCGATGCTGTGCAACATTGGTCGTGAATCTTTCTTAGCTGTTTTTGAGTTCAGAATGCTGTATTCTTCGAAGTTAGAACTCTTTCTCCGAGTTGC
>JARACY010002322.1:0-44210 GCA_029255725.1 Scrobipalpa atriplicella | reverse complement strand
GAACGGGAGGGAAGTAGTTGGAGATCATTCCCAGTCGTAATCTATAACTACGACTTATATCTCCCTGGACGTTGTGAAGCAGGTTTGATAATCTGGTGTGACATTGCGGTTCTGTGTAAACAGAGCGGACATAGTAAGGTCCTGTATAGGCCCACATTGGACTCATCTCTGATCACAACTTCCGGTCTTATTATTTATATATTACATACATACCATATATCTACTCACCGATGTCTTTGCAATCCCATGTAGTAAAGATATCAACTACACGGTTACTAGTCCAACATTGGGAATTAACCACCCGAACATATAGTTACTTAGGAGTAGGACACACAACACATCACAAGATTAATGGGGGGTTTGATACACAGGTTTCTGTAGTTAGGAATTGTAAATTTAGGCATGTTTTAGGCAGGTAAACTCATAATTAACCAATAGAAATCATAGATTGCTAACTGTTCAATTATCATTATAACTTGAGATGGATTGGTAAAGTTTGAGCTTATTCAGAGTATTGTTTTGCTTCAACTTATCAAGTGTAAAGAGTCGACTTGCATTAAGTATATATGATGATTTTATTAAGTTCATGTGTAAGCTAGAGCAGCACATTATGTAGTCTGTTTCATGATAGAGGATTGGACAGCTATATACTCGTCAAAACTTTGATAAAGACATCATTGAAATAAAGATACTTATTTCACATCAAATATAAAGTAAAAAGTTCAAACTAGACTGGTTTATGTCGAGCAAAATGATAATGAACAAGTGATTCTATGTAGGTAAAAGAAATTGTAATCATTACAAGTAATGATACACTTGTATTCTCCGGAAGCTTAGTCGAGCAAAAGGTATAATTTGTTACAGTTATAGATATAACTGAGTCCTTCAGATTTGGACATTATCAAATAATGTAGATACATTATTATCGTAAAAGAATTGATACCTACTTCCTTACATAAAGAGAATAACATAAAAGTACTTAGTAGAATCAGTAACTATATTTTTCAACAATCAAATATAAAGTTATAATTTAAAGAGTAAATTCTATCAAGTTAAAGAAGGTCATTTCAAAAGAGAATAGTAATGATTCAATTTTAGTAAATGGAGTATAAGTAAAGCATAAGAGTTTTGCTACAGCTTAAGAACAAGCTGAGTCTTTAAGATAAAGAGACTATCATATAATGTAGAATGCATTATTATCTTAAGAGATAAGATACTTACTCCATAGTGTAGGTAGGTTGACCGACAGACAAAATGAAGACCTTAAAGCTTGAAGTTCAGTAAATTCAGTAGATTATAAATGTAAATTCTAAAAAAAGATACCTTACACCGCTTGGCTGTTATGTTAGAATCATGTGTTGCACAGAGCCTTTTGTTTATTTGATGACTCAAACAAACAAGATATTATAATTTCTCTCCTATTGTTACGTATCTAAGTATATATTATAAAAGCCCTCTTGTAGCTTTGGATTTGCATTGTTGTACAGGCTCTTAGAATATAAATGTAGAGTGATAGGAAGCATGGTGATAAGGTTTGTGGAGGACGTCTGACCAGTATGGAGTCGAGGATGACTGGTGGTTGTTTTCACCGGTACAAATTACTTCAACACAGAGTTGTTGGAAGAAAGGACAATTATAATATAACCTTTCTAGTAATAGTGGAAACAGGTAGATGATTTATAAGATATTAAATCACCTAGATTCGGGGAGTCGTTGGGAATCCACCCTTGCCACAAAACAAAAAATGTTTGTTTGATTATGACCGACAAAACCTGACTATTTAAACTACATTATTCTGAAGTTATTGTTCTATTTTCTTAAGTTCCATTGTATCTGATCCTACTAAGTTGAACTCTAATTCCATTAGGTATAATTCTATTTAATAGACTTCTAATGTGTACTTATTCGTTGGCGTTTTAAATATTTTAATCTAGGTAAATTCAGTTAGGACGGAATATCTCTGTTAGCGAAAAGGACTTAGGTTACTATATCACAACGTAGGTAATCACTAGATGATCATTGGCCAAACCAGAACAGTACTTTATGGAATTCCAACTAACATGTACAATACATAGTAAAACATTAGTTAATTGATTGCGTCTTATATTTAGTTTAATTTTGAGTTAGGTTCAATTAGGGACTGGTGGTTACAATTTGGGTTGCCGTGACCTTGATGTAAAATATAGTATAGTTTCATAAATTAGTTTCTTTTGTTACATGTTGGTTGGATTTTCTATTTTGTACTTAACGACTAGTCTCACTAGTCAATTTGTTGACGTGAAAATGGGTAGCGAAGAGATATTCCGTCCTAACTGAATTTACCTAGATTAAAATATTTAAAACGCCAACGAATAAGTACACATTAGAAGTCTATTAAATAGAATTATACCTAATGGAATTAGAGTTCAACTTAGTAGGATCAGATACAATGGAACTTAAGAAAATAGAACAATAACTTCAGAATAATGTAGTTTAAATAGTCAGGTTTTGTCGGTCATAATCAAACAAACATTTTTTGTTTTGTGGCAAGGGTGGATTCCCAACGACTCCCCGAATCTAGGTGATTTAATATCTTATAAATCATCTACCTGTTTCCACTATTACTAGAAAGGTTATATTATAATTGTCCTTTCTTCCAACAACTCTGTGTTGAAGTAATTTGTACCGGTGAAAACAACCACCAGTCATCCTCGACTCCATACTGGTCAGACGTCCTCCACAAACCTTATCACCATGCTTCCTATCACTCTACATTTATATTCTAAGAGCCTGTACAACAATGCAAATCCAAAGCTACAAGAGGGCTTTTATAATATATACTTAGATACGTAACAATAGGAGAGAAATTATAATATCTTGTTTGTTTGAGTCATCAAATAAACAAAAGGCTCTGTGCAACACATGATTCTAACATAACAGCCAAGCGGTGTAAGGTATCTTTTTTTAGAATTTACATTTATAATCTACTGAATTTACTGAACTTCAAGCTTTAAGGTCTTCATTTTGTCTGTCGGTCAACCTACCTACACTATGGAGTAAGTATCTTATCTCTTAAGATAATAATGCATTCTACATTATATGATAGTCTCTTTATCTTAAAGACTCAGCTTGTTCTTAAGCTGTAGCAAAACTCTTATGCTTTACTTATACTCCATTTACTAAAATTGAATCATTACTATTCTCTTTTGAAATGACCTTCTTTAACTTGATAGAATTTACTCTTTAAATTATAACTTTATATTTGATTGTTGAAAAATATAGTTACTGATTCTACTAAGTACTTTTATGTTATTCTCTTTATGTAAGGAAGTAGGTATCAATTCTTTTACGATAATAATGTATCTACATTATTTGATAATGTCCAAATCTGAAGGACTCAGTTATATCTATAACTGTAACAAATTATACCTTTTGCTCGACTAAGCTTCCGGAGAATACAAGTGTATCATTACTTGTAATGATTACAATTTCTTTTACCTACATAGAATCACTTGTTCATTATCATTTTGCTCGACATAAACCAGTCTAGTTTGAACTTTTTACTTTATATTTGATGTGAAATAAGTATCTTTATTTCAATGATGTCTTTATCAAAGTTTTGACGAGTATATAGCTGTCCAATCCTCTATCATGAAACAGACTACATAATGTGCTGCTCTAGCTTACACATGAACTTAATAAAATCATCATATATACTTAATGCAAGTCGACTCTTTACACTTGATAAGTTGAAGCAAAACAATACTCTGAATAAGCTCAAACTTTACCAATCCATCTCAAGTTATAATGATAATTGAACAGTTAGCAATCTATGATTTCTATTGGTTAATTATGAGTTTACCTGCCTAAAACATGCCTAAATTTACAATTCCTAACTACAGAAACCTGTGTATCAAACCCCCCATTAATCTTGTGATGTGTTGTGTGTCATAGGGTGTATACATATAAAAATATATATGTAAATACTCTGTGATTCGAATAACGAAGTTCTGGATTAAACGTTCTTACGAACGGGAGGGAAGTAGTTGGAGATCATTCCCAGTCGTAATCTATAACTACGACTTATATCTCCCTGGACGTTGTGAAGCAGGTTTGATAATCTGGTGTGACATTGCGGTTCTGTGTAAACAGAGCGGACATAGTAAGGTCCTGTATAGGCCCACATTGGACTCATCTCTGATCACAACTTCCGGTCTTATTATTTATATATTACATACATACCATATATCTACTCACCGATGTCTTTGCAATCCCATGTAGTAAAGATATCAACTACACGGTTACTAGTCCAACATTGGGAATTAACCACCCGAACATATAGTTACTTAGGAGTAGGACACACAACACATCACAAGATTAATGGGGGGTTTGATACACAGGTTTCTGTAGTTAGGAATTGTAAATTTAGGCATGTTTTAGGCAGGTAAACTCATAATTAACCAATAGAAATCATAGATTGCTAACTGTTCAATTATCATTATAACTTGAGATGGATTGGTAAAGTTTGAGCTTATTCAGAGTATTGTTTTGCTTCAACTTATCAAGTGTAAAGAGTCGACTTGCATTAAGTATATATGATGATTTTATTAAGTTCATGTGTAAGCTAGAGCAGCACATTATGTAGTCTGTTTCATGATAGAGGATTGGACAGCTATATACTCGTCAAAACTTTGATAAAGACATCATTGAAATAAAGATACTTATTTCACATCAAATATAAAGTAAAAAGTTCAAACTAGACTGGTTTATGTCGAGCAAAATGATAATGAACAAGTGATTCTATGTAGGTAAAAGAAATTGTAATCATTACAAGTAATGATACACTTGTATTCTCCGGAAGCTTAGTCGAGCAAAAGGTATAATTTGTTACAGTTATAGATATAACTGAGTCCTTCAGATTTGGACATTATCAAATAATGTAGATACATTATTATCGTAAAAGAATTGATACCTACTTCCTTACATAAAGAGAATAACATAAAAGTACTTAGTAGAATCAGTAACTATATTTTTCAACAATCAAATATAAAGTTATAATTTAAAGAGTAAATTCTATCAAGTTAAAGAAGGTCATTTCAAAAGAGAATAGTAATGATTCAATTTTAGTAAATGGAGTATAAGTAAAGCATAAGAGTTTTGCTACAGCTTAAGAACAAGCTGAGTCTTTAAGATAAAGAGACTATCATATAATGTAGAATGCATTATTATCTTAAGAGATAAGATACTTACTCCATAGTGTAGGTAGGTTGACCGACAGACAAAATGAAGACCTTAAAGCTTGAAGTTCAGTAAATTCAGTAGATTATAAATGTAAATTCTAAAAAAAGATACCTTACACCGCTTGGCTGTTATGTTAGAATCATGTGTTGCACAGAGCCTTTTGTTTATTTGATGACTCAAACAAACAAGATATTATAATTTCTCTCCTATTGTTACGTATCTAAGTATATATTATAAAAGCCCTCTTGTAGCTTTGGATTTGCATTGTTGTACAGGCTCTTAGAATATAAATGTAGAGTGATAGGAAGCATGGTGATAAGGTTTGTGGAGGACGTCTGACCAGTATGGAGTCGAGGATGACTGGTGGTTGTTTTCACCGGTACAAATTACTTCAACACAGAGTTGTTGGAAGAAAGGACAATTATAATATAACCTTTCTAGTAATAGTGGAAACAGGTAGATGATTTATAAGATATTAAATCACCTAGATTCGGGGAGTCGTTGGGAATCCACCCTTGCCACAAAACAAAAAATGTTTGTTTGATTATGACCGACAAAACCTGACTATTTAAACTACATTATTCTGAAGTTATTGTTCTATTTTCTTAAGTTCCATTGTATCTGATCCTACTAAGTTGAACTCTAATTCCATTAGGTATAATTCTATTTAATAGACTTCTAATGTGTACTTATTCGTTGGCGTTTTAAATATTTTAATCTAGGTAAATTCAGTTAGGACGGAATATCTCTTCGCTACCCATTTTCACGTCAACAAATTGACTAGTGAGACTAGTCGTTAAGTACAAAATAGAAAATCCAACCAACATGTAACAAAAGAAACTAATTTATGAAACTATACTATATTTTACATCAAGGTCACGGCAACCCAAATTGTAACCACCAGTCCCTAATTGAACCTAACTCAAAATTAAACTAAATATAAGACGCAATCAATTAACTAATGTTTTACTATGTATTGTACATGTTAGTTGGAATTCCATAAAGTACTGTTCTGGTTTGGCCAATGATCATCTAGTGATTACCTACGTTGTGATATAGTAACCTAAGTCCTTTTCGCTAACAGAGATATTCCGTCCTAACTGAATTTACCTAGATTAAAATATTTAAAACGCCAACGAATAAGTACACATTAGAAGTCTATTAAATAGAATTATACCTAATGGAATTAGAGTTCAACTTAGTAGGATCAGATACAATGGAACTTAAGAAAATAGAACAATAACTTCAGAATAATGTAGTTTAAATAGTCAGGTTTTGTCGGTCATAATCAAACAAACATTTTTTGTTTTGTGGCAAGGGTGGATTCCCAACGACTCCCCGAATCTAGGTGATTTAATATCTTATAAATCATCTACCTGTTTCCACTATTACTAGAAAGGTTATATTATAATTGTCCTTTCTTCCAACAACTCTGTGTTGAAGTAATTTGTACCGGTGAAAACAACCACCAGTCATCCTCGACTCCATACTGGTCAGACGTCCTCCACAAACCTTATCACCATGCTTCCTATCACTCTACATTTATATTCTAAGAGCCTGTACAACAATGCAAATCCAAAGCTACAAGAGGGCTTTTATAATATATACTTAGATACGTAACAATAGGAGAGAAATTATAATATCTTGTTTGTTTGAGTCATCAAATAAACAAAAGGCTCTGTGCAACACATGATTCTAACATAACAGCCAAGCGGTGTAAGGTATCTTTTTTTAGAATTTACATTTATAATCTACTGAATTTACTGAACTTCAAGCTTTAAGGTCTTCATTTTGTCTGTCGGTCAACCTACCTACACTATGGAGTAAGTATCTTATCTCTTAAGATAATAATGCATTCTACATTATATGATAGTCTCTTTATCTTAAAGACTCAGCTTGTTCTTAAGCTGTAGCAAAACTCTTATGCTTTACTTATACTCCATTTACTAAAATTGAATCATTACTATTCTCTTTTGAAATGACCTTCTTTAACTTGATAGAATTTACTCTTTAAATTATAACTTTATATTTGATTGTTGAAAAATATAGTTACTGATTCTACTAAGTACTTTTATGTTATTCTCTTTATGTAAGGAAGTAGGTATCAATTCTTTTACGATAATAATGTATCTACATTATTTGATAATGTCCAAATCTGAAGGACTCAGTTATATCTATAACTGTAACAAATTATACCTTTTGCTCGACTAAGCTTCCGGAGAATACAAGTGTATCATTACTTGTAATGATTACAATTTCTTTTACCTACATAGAATCACTTGTTCATTATCATTTTGCTCGACATAAACCAGTCTAGTTTGAACTTTTTACTTTATATTTGATGTGAAATAAGTATCTTTATTTCAATGATGTCTTTATCAAAGTTTTGACGAGTATATAGCTGTCCAATCCTCTATCATGAAACAGACTACATAATGTGCTGCTCTAGCTTACACATGAACTTAATAAAATCATCATATATACTTAATGCAAGTCGACTCTTTACACTTGATAAGTTGAAGCAAAACAATACTCTGAATAAGCTCAAACTTTACCAATCCATCTCAAGTTATAATGATAATTGAACAGTTAGCAATCTATGATTTCTATTGGTTAATTATGAGTTTACCTGCCTAAAACATGCCTAAATTTACAATTCCTAACTACAGAAACCTGTGTATCAAACCCCCCATTAATCTTGTGATGTGTTGTGTGTCCTACTCCTAAGTAACTATATGTTCGGGTGGTTAATTCCCAATGTTGGACTAGTAACCGTGTAGTTGATATCTTTACTACATGGGATTGCAAAGACATCGGTGAGTAGATATATGGTATGTATGTAATATATAAATAATAAGACCGGAAGTTGTGATCAGAGATGAGTCCAATGTGGGCCTATACAGGACCTTACTATGTCCGCTCTGTTTACACAGAACCGCAATGTCACACCAGATTATCAAACCTGCTTCACAACGTCCAGGGAGATATAAGTCGTAGTTATAGATTACGACTGGGAATGATCTCCAACTACTTCCCTCCCGTTCGTAAGAACGTTTAATCCAGAACTTCGTTATTCGAATCACAGAGTATTTACATATATATTTTTATATGTATACACCCTATGACACACAGCAAGTTTCCATTCTGGACCAGGGCTTAAAACAACCTTGTAAATGTACGTCTCAAACTTCCCCAATTCGACATGTAAACGTATAACAAACGCGATCTCTGGACCCTCACAAATACGACCTATTCCTCACGGCCCAACATTTCAAAATCCCAGTCTATTCCACTTATAATTTACACTAATTAGCGTCCCGTAACGCAACCAAATCAAAAGCAATACAAGGAAAACCAAAATATTTGAATTTATCTATTAATTAACACAAAACAACCCCTGAATTTAAAATAAAACAAGGAAATTACTTGATGTTTGAGACGCACTACACGCGTGTTACCTCAAGGGCAAAAAGTATCGAATAATCCTCCATTTTGGAAAATGGCCCCTATTTATGCTTTCTCAAGGCGTCTATTTGATCTAGATGATCGCGATGATCCGGATGATCCAGATGTTCCTCGTTTACATTGCGCGAGTTAGCGAGAAAGTCAACTCGCCAAGTAACTGTCCCGCCATCCCTTGTATTTGTATGGACGTCGCTTACGAGTGACCGCGCGCGTGCGAGTAGAAGAGCTACACACAGCCGTGTAAACAAGGCTTTGAGCATCTTTGAGTATTTACTCTACTACTAGTGCCATCTAAATGATTTATGCTGAACTACTTCTAGTAGAGGCCCTCTAAGTGAAACCAAATCAATTCCCGGTTCAATACCCTTCCTTTAATTAGTTCTGTTATATTTTTCATAGACGGCTCTTGAAGCATTTACCTTTCGATTGAATAACTTGATAGCTTTTTGTTCTGCGAAAGTAACTATGACCTAACGGTCAGTTACAATTCGCCTCCCAAAATCATACGCAGCGAGGAAATTTTCAATTTTGTCGTGGAGTAGATTTTTACAATTTAATATTTCGCAAACAAAATTTGGCAAAATTTCATTAACAATTTTCCCAGGATGAAGTTTGTGTAGTGTAAAACAAACTGTACAGCAATAAATATAATGATTCAGACTTTCAAGTTTTAACAATTAAGTTATGAATAATAACCAACTTCGCAAATACAATAAATCTCTGACAGGAAAGATGAGTCGTGACGTCACTCAGCCCTAATGACTTATTTTGTCTCGTTTCGACCAATACTCTCTCTAGGATTTGCAATCGAACTGAACCAAAATACCCTTAACAAAGAATGAAATTATTGCAATTGATAGCTACATTGTTTAGAGTTCATTTCCCAATTGCCAATTCAAAAATCTAAACTCAATAATAAATATTACTGTCACTTTGCAATATGTCGCAAATAATCCTGAATAAGTCTAGTTTCGCATACTCTGTCATATGTCCATCTTCCTTCGACTTTCAAATGGAAGAGTATCGTGTCCAAACTCTATTATACAACCTTATTTGCAGTGTGCTTAAACCATGGCTCTGATTTATTGCCTCTGTATAGAGTGATAGAACTATAGGAACAGATTAAACTGTCAACAAATAACTTGAGCACTATAATTTATGTACCAAGTCATTATCTCTAACCTAACACCAATAACTCCTATAGTCCCTCAACTGTTAATTTTATGTCGCTGGTGCATCTGTTAATGAGATTAATCCTAGTTCAGATAATGTTAATTTATTTATACCCTTCTTACTTTTGTCAACTCAGTCATGGTTATGTTGATGAATTCAATGTATTTTTGTAGTATAAGCATTCATTCTTCTACATCCATTCTCTTTTTATCATTCCTCAGTCACTCATGTATACTGTATAGACAAACCAACAAACCATTTACCTAGGATATTTCAAAGTTTATGAATTATAACAACAAAATAGTAACCTCCTCCACGTTTAATTACGCATAAGCCAAATTACACATAAGTTGAATACATAAAAACCTTTTATTTACATGTCCAACTTGTACCAAAATTATTTATATAATTTCTAGATCGAAAATAAAAACATTTTTGATTTCTATTTTTGACCTGTACCTTAATACTGATCAACCATTACCTTGGAACTAAATAAATTGAATATACGTATCTCTTAATATCATATATTCAATTTGTACCATCACTACAACTTAATCAGGTAATATTCAATTTAACAAACTACGAATAGGATATTTAACGCCTCCCCCTGCTTTGACGCTTTATATAACATTTACGCATAAAATAAGTTTTTATGAAAAGAATACAATATTTTACGCCTCCCAATGCTTTGACACATTATAGAACATTTACGCATAACATAAATTCTGAAATTATGATAATGCAAAGAATTTATTCAAACATTAAAAATTAACACTAACTGTTGCAACATAATAAAATTTAGTTTTTTTTTCTCTAGCTATAGGTAAATAACTTTTATTTTTACGCAATCAAAATATGCCAATATTATCATAAAATTTTACGCCTTTATGCTACACTATTCAGAAACTGGTCTATCAGGCAACACAAAAACTATTTCCAGCTGTTAGGATAATAAATCATTACAGAATGATAACTAAAATAATATATGCTTATCAGTTTCCTGATAGGAATACCTTAACGAATTTGAAACAGATTCAAATATAGCACAATAAAATAAGAGTATGAAAAATCATTGATCAAAATAGTTAGGGTTCCAGCTTCTAACAATACGCTATTGCTCAATTCAAATTATTACGCTAAACGAGAAATCCATAATAATAATTTTCATTTATGCGCAAATTGCATTTTCTATCTACTAAATAAAACTCTAGACTTGTCTTTCACATTTAAATTTAATCATTATTATATCGATGTTATTTGATGTGTGCAATTATCTTCTATGCTACTAGTAGAACTAGTAAAACTTCTATCTCAATAAAACCTTCCATAAAAGTAATCCAAATCCTCCTAAGTTACTCATACATTTACATTACGTTGGCGTTTTAAATATTTCATAACGAAATTTTTCTTAACTTAAATAACTTATTTCCTCATTTTTCCCAGTGTTTACATGAATGAAACTTATGTCATTATGTAGCAGGGATTTTAATCTACGTAACCTGACCTATCCTGTTTTTGTACACTATGGGTCAAACTTCTGAACAAGATGGCCAATGACCTTTTAGTCTTTACAAAGACTAACATACTCTTAAATAAATGTGAACCTCTGTACACGCCTCCCAGTTAACTATTACATTATCAACCTTATACCAAGTTGACACGTTTCAAGACAACTTCATACACTGAGCGTTCAAGTAAAAGTTCAATAAAATTAAGTTCGAATAGCATACAGTCCGAGTCAACCCGCATCATGTTAACTTATTTCTTTCCTATTTCAATACGCTCTAATCTCTAAATTATGTAAATCTCAATAATTATAGTTCTACCTTTGTCATAATAATCATTTTGATTCAAACATTTAGGAATTTATTATAAGTATTTTGTTTACCGACCAATGGATTTATTCATTAATTGAATCTCCTGCCTGTCACATAACTTGTAATGATAATTACTTTAAAACCAATCTTTTACATCCTAGTTGTCCATCCCGCGGCTTTACTCACAACTAAACAGTGTCCCTATGGCAAAACTAACACCACACAATAGATGTTATCTTGTTCTAAATATAATTGTCACTTCCAGTTTCAAGCTTTCTTCAAAATTTAATTTTGTCATTCTAATATGAAAGAAATAAAAAAAGATATTAACAAACAAACAAACAGAGTTACCTACTTTCAATTATAATATTAGTGTAAGTTAGCATGTCTGAAACATTAGGTATTGAACTTTTGTGAACAATGGTATGCGGTTAAATTTCATATTTTATTTCTTATCAAAAATAGTCAATGGATGGGGATCGAACCCAGTATTTTCAACTAACATTCTATATTATTAGGGTTTAAACAAAGCTAACATACTTTTAAATACATACATACATAAAATCACGCCTTTATCCCTAATGGGGTAACATACTTTTAACCGTATCAATTTACTCTATGTAAACACAACTCCTCACTCTATAGACTTGAAATACCTAACCTCTTACCCTATTTTCTATTTCATTATTTTATCTGCTACATAATCTAATTCGTAGTGTACTTATCAATTTTAAAGCGCAACATAGGTTGGTACTGTAAATACATACCGTAAATTCCTGTCTAACTTCTAAATTTTGACAATGTTTGCATTTGAAAAATATGCTAGATTATGACTACTTACGAGTTTCTCTAGATGCGGCATCAATCAATCTGTAACTTAATATCCACTGAACTCCTATTTTATAACACATCTCTACTACTATCACCTTAAAAACAATGTAAACAGTAACTTTGTAAACCGAAAAGCCGATGTTATTTTTCATAGTCTTTTTATGTATTTTCCACATGATAAGTCATTTTTATCACTAAAACTATTAATCAAATACATTAACATATTTTCCAGGTTCTTTTATATTGATTTAGCTCTATAATTATGAAATTTTACGTGTTTACCAAAATATAACCTCAAATTTTCGATCTCGACCTGTCAAAAGTTCCGGGGTGCGTTCAGTTATCTTATACCGGACGAATTTTAGTTTAGCATTGAATGTGTACCAACCTAAATGTCTAAACTACAACATTGTTTAATCATAAACGTTGTACATACACACATATACATATTTGACAATCGACAAAATGATTTCACAATTTTAAAGTAATAAAATTTTCGCCAGAACCATAGAAATAAACGAGCCGTAAAAATCTGATTAAAACTTTACCATTTGAAAACGCTGCTCTGAACGTACCCCTAGTTTCAACTGACAAAACCAAAACCCCCCAATCACAAAAAAAAAAAGTATGATTTATTTTTATAATGAAATGGAAATTTACGTTCTATTTTTCTCCTATTAGTGAAGGCAAAAAGCGCAAGTCCATGCAGCCTAGTCTGCAATAATCATACTTGACTTAAAATAAAATAGAAATGCTATGTTATTTTCTCGTGTAAAATTCCTTTATGTCATTATGTTTTAACGATTTCAACTATATTTCTGTTCGTTTCTGTAATTTAACACTTAAACAGTCAGTCTAACCCTTGACTTCTTAGAACATAAATCTATCGAACTGCTGAACAACGAAATATGTGTTTACTTCATTAAATAATACAAAACCTTTTATTTACTTTATCAAATAAGAATTTAATTAATCGATTTTCAATAACGGAAAACGGTTAGCTATCAATAACCGTTATTTGTAAACGTTACCAACCAACTTGATATTTCCCGAAATGGCAACACTATTCGAAGTGAGTGAGTGGAGTGAGTGAAAGATTAAAAACAAACAACAAACATGGCTGACAGAACAGAGAGCAGACCCTTTTCTACAACTTACAAGGTAATTAATAGCTTTTATCTATTTGTAAGTTATTTAGCAAAGTAAAGTAAACAAATAATTCTTAAACAGGTACTTGTCTATCTAATTTTGTGTGTAACATTGTAAACTTACTACAAAACATTGCGAAAAGTGGCGTCATGTCACGGCCGGCGTTTGATAATTCTTATGTTTTCAGATTACATTACCCTGACTGAACTATGAAGCCTGACTAAAATGGAAAAGCTGACCTCCTAGCTAAAATGCTTCTTCCAATACTGCTGTGAGTTGAAAACATCTAACTTAACATTTATATGAAATCTTTGGCAGCATGAAGTTATACATTGCATCTTTATTTAGGTACCTTAAACTATCGATATTTTCTCCCTATGTTTCAGGACAAAACATACACACCGATGATTGCAAGCAGAAGGCGACTAATGCAATGGAAGAAATTTGAATGTATGAAGTAAAATTTGAGGTAAATGACTAAAATGGAAAAGCTGACCTCCTAGCTAAAATGCTTCTTCCAATACTGCTGTGAGTTGAAAACATCTAACTTAACATTTATATGAAATCTTTGGCAGCATGAAGTTATACATTGCATCTTTATTTAGGTACCTTAAACTATCGATATTTTCTCCCTATGTTTCAGGACAAAACATACACACCGATGATTGCAAGCAGAAGGCGACTAATGCAATGGAAGAAATTTGAATGTATGAAGTAAAATTTGAGGTAAATTATTTCTGACATTACCTTAACATAACCTAAAACTAACTATTTTCCTATTTGTATTAACATAAATGACTATTTCTTTACAGATATCACTCTGAAGTATACCTACAACTACAATCCAGTCTTCATGAAGATACACCATTACATCTGTATCAGCCCCTATTAGTGTAGTGAACACTGAATCAGTGAATTTACTTTGTGCTAAAATATAATCCGCCTTAATAGTGAAGTGTTTATAAGAAATAATTTGTTTTGTGTGTTATACGTAAGTAAATCATTACTCTTGACTTGTTCACACTGCATCCTTTATGAAAAATTTATAAAATTAATTTGTATTCTACTTTTCTCTATTACCTAACCATACACAAACCACAAAATAACAAGGTCAATTAGAAAGACCTAGCATTGATACACTATGCTTACAAAGCTTTACAAAATCTTTAAGAGAAATAGTAAGCAAAGCGACCCATACTAGTTGATTTAGTTAGCGTTAAATAGTAAGCTTAACCACCGATTAGTAATGGTTTAAAAATTTTACTTAGATCTATCAAAACAGACCTTTTCAAAATAGAATCCGATTAGTCTAGACCTGTACTAGGATATCTCAGAGATATTCTTATCAAATCCATTAATAACTTTTGAAATTAAATACCTTACTTATTCTATTAGAAATTTAGTAAACTACCGGTGTTTAGCAACAAAAGATTATAAAATTATGTTAAATTATAATTGCAAACAAGTACAAATAATGCAAATAATCAATAGTTTAAAGGAATATCTCTTCGCTACCCATTTTCACGTCAACAAATTGACTAGTGAGACTAGTCGTTAAGTACAAAATAGAAAATCCAACCAACATGTAACAAAAGAAACTAATTTATGAAACTATACTATATTTTACATCAAGGTCACGGCAACCCAAATTGTAACCACCAGTCCCTAATTGAACCTAACTCAAAATTAAACTAAATATAAGACGCAATCAATTAACTAATGTTTTACTATGTATTGTACATGTTAGTTGGAATTCCATAAAGTACTGTTCTGGTTTGGCCAATGATCATCTAGTGATTACCTACGTTGTGATATAGTAACCTAAGTCCTTTTCGCTAACAGAGATATTCCGTCCTAACTGAATTTACCTAGATTAAAATATTTAAAACGCCAACGAATAAGTACACATTAGAAGTCTATTAAATAGAATTATACCTAATGGAATTAGAGTTCAACTTAGTAGGATCAGATACAATGGAACTTAAGAAAATAGAACAATAACTTCAGAATAATGTAGTTTAAATAGTCAGGTTTTGTCGGTCATAATCAAACAAACATTTTTTGTTTTGTGGCAAGGGTGGATTCCCAACGACTCCCCGAATCTAGGTGATTTAATATCTTATAAATCATCTACCTGTTTCCACTATTACTAGAAAGGTTATATTATAATTGTCCTTTCTTCCAACAACTCTGTGTTGAAGTAATTTGTACCGGTGAAAACAACCACCAGTCATCCTCGACTCCATACTGGTCAGACGTCCTCCACAAACCTTATCACCATGCTTCCTATCACTCTACATTTATATTCTAAGAGCCTGTACAACAATGCAAATCCAAAGCTACAAGAGGGCTTTTATAATATATACTTAGATACGTAACAATAGGAGAGAAATTATAATATCTTGTTTGTTTGAGTCATCAAATAAACAAAAGGCTCTGTGCAACACATGATTCTAACATAACAGCCAAGCGGTGTAAGGTATCTTTTTTTAGAATTTACATTTATAATCTACTGAATTTACTGAACTTCAAGCTTTAAGGTCTTCATTTTGTCTGTCGGTCAACCTACCTACACTATGGAGTAAGTATCTTATCTCTTAAGATAATAATGCATTCTACATTATATGATAGTCTCTTTATCTTAAAGACTCAGCTTGTTCTTAAGCTGTAGCAAAACTCTTATGCTTTACTTATACTCCATTTACTAAAATTGAATCATTACTATTCTCTTTTGAAATGACCTTCTTTAACTTGATAGAATTTACTCTTTAAATTATAACTTTATATTTGATTGTTGAAAAATATAGTTACTGATTCTACTAAGTACTTTTATGTTATTCTCTTTATGTAAGGAAGTAGGTATCAATTCTTTTACGATAATAATGTATCTACATTATTTGATAATGTCCAAATCTGAAGGACTCAGTTATATCTATAACTGTAACAAATTATACCTTTTGCTCGACTAAGCTTCCGGAGAATACAAGTGTATCATTACTTGTAATGATTACAATTTCTTTTACCTACATAGAATCACTTGTTCATTATCATTTTGCTCGACATAAACCAGTCTAGTTTGAACTTTTTACTTTATATTTGATGTGAAATAAGTATCTTTATTTCAATGATGTCTTTATCAAAGTTTTGACGAGTATATAGCTGTCCAATCCTCTATCATGAAACAGACTACATAATGTGCTGCTCTAGCTTACACATGAACTTAATAAAATCATCATATATACTTAATGCAAGTCGACTCTTTACACTTGATAAGTTGAAGCAAAACAATACTCTGAATAAGCTCAAACTTTACCAATCCATCTCAAGTTATAATGATAATTGAACAGTTAGCAATCTATGATTTCTATTGGTTAATTATGAGTTTACCTGCCTAAAACATGCCTAAATTTACAATTCCTAACTACAGAAACCTGTGTATCAAACCCCCCATTAATCTTGTGATGTGTTGTGTGTCCTACTCCTAAGTAACTATATGTTCGGGTGGTTAATTCCCAATGTTGGACTAGTAACCGTGTAGTTGATATCTTTACTACATGGGATTGCAAAGACATCGGTGAGTAGATATATGGTATGTATGTAATATATAAATAATAAGACCGGAAGTTGTGATCAGAGATGAGTCCAATGTGGGCCTATACAGGACCTTACTATGTCCGCTCTGTTTACACAGAACCGCAATGTCACACCAGATTATCAAACCTGCTTCACAACGTCCAGGGAGATATAAGTCGTAGTTATAGATTACGACTGGGAATGATCTCCAACTACTTCCCTCCCGTTCGTAAGAACGTTTAATCCAGAACTTCGTTATTCGAATCACAGAGTATTTACATATATATTTTTATATGTATACACCCTATGACACACAGCAAGTTTCCATTCTGGACCAGGGCTTAAAACAACCTTGTAAATGTACGTCTCAAACTTCCCCAATTCGACATGTAAACGTATAACAAACGCGATCTCTGGACCCTCACAAATACGACCTATTCCTCACGGCCCAACATTTCAAAATCCCAGTCTATTCCACTTATAATTTACACTAATTAGCGTCCCGTAACGCAACCAAATCAAAAGCAATACAAGGAAAACCAAAATATTTGAATTTATCTATTAATTAACACAAAACAACCCCTGAATTTAAAATAAAACAAGGAAATTACTTGATGTTTGAGACGCACTACACGCGTGTTACCTCAAGGGCAAAAAGTATCGAATAATCCTCCATTTTGGAAAATGGCCCCTATTTATGCTTTCTCAAGGCGTCTATTTGATCTAGATGATCGCGATGATCCGGATGATCCAGATGTTCCTCGTTTACATTGCGCGAGTTAGCGAGAAAGTCAACTCGCCAAGTAACTGTCCCGCCATCCCTTGTATTTGTATGGACGTCGCTTACGAGTGACCGCGCGCGTGCGAGTAGAAGAGCTACACACAGCCGTGTAAACAAGGCTTTGAGCATCTTTGAGTATTTACTCTACTACTAGTGCCATCTAAATGATTTATGCTGAACTACTTCTAGTAGAGGCCCTCTAAGTGAAACCAAATCAATTCCCGGTTCAATACCCTTCCTTTAATTAGTTCTGTTATATTTTTCATAGACGGCTCTTGAAGCATTTACCTTTCGATTGAATAACTTGATAGCTTTTTGTTCTGCGAAAGTAACTATGACCTAACGGTCAGTTACATACGCTGTTGAATGTAGCTTCTTAATGTGAAGTAAACTACAAACCTCCGAAAAAACTGAAGACATAAACTCTGTACCTTGATCAGTAAGTATCTCCTTCGGGATTCCATAGCGTAAAATAAAGTTATTTACGAATAACTGTGCTACTGACACAGTGTCCTTTTTCTCCAATGGGTAAACTTCTACATACTTAGTCAAATTACACTGTAGAGTAAGAATATATTTGTTATTCTTATTATCTACTGATAAAGGACCCATTAAATCTAAACTTACCCTTTCGAAAGCTGAAGACGGTGTGGACGTGATGACCATTGGCTCCTTCGTGTGCCTATTGGAATGTTTCTGAATCTGACAGCTCTTACACTTTTTAACAAATTCAGTCACGTCGTTCGTCATTCCTGGCCAATAATAGCTTTGCTTTATGTTATTCAACATTCTATTTACCCCCGCATGTCCGCTGGTAGGTAACAGATGGAAATCGTTTAAGATTACTATTTTAGTATCTCTATCAGTTACTCGGATGACGTCATTAATCACGAGTAACTTAGGAATGTCACTTAGTTTGTGCAATTCCTTCAAAAACGAATTTATAAATTCTTCATAGCGCTTACTTTTCATTATTACGAGCTCGTTTAATTGTATTTGTTTGCATAAGTTACGTAATTCTCTCGCTAACACACTTATGGTCGATAACGATCGAGATGTTACGTATATGGCCAATTTTTCAGGCACATAAATGAAATTACCATTTTCACTAGTAATTTTCTGCAACTTATCTATTTGCCTACGATTTTTCCTATCTAACCAAATTATCAATTCGGTACTGTTAGTCGGTCGTTTGAGAATTTCCACTACTTTAGGTTGATCAGACCTAGAAGTAGAGGGAACCTCAGTTGATGGGTCAGTTTGGTCACTAGTTTGTTGTAACCTACGAGTCTGTGCTCGAGTCATGACTGATATTGCGTGGTTGTGCATCTCCTTTAAATCAGTCGATGTCAGTGGGATTCGGCTCAATGCATCTGCAGCTGCGTTTTGCCGTCCTGGGACATAGCTAATATCAAAGTCATACTCTTCAAGGTAAAGTCGAAACTTTGTTAGTCGGCTTGAAGGGTCAGTCATGTTAAATAAGTAAATTAGTGGTTTGTGGTCAGTCTTAATAAGAAACTTTTTGCCATATAAATAAGGTCTAAAGTGTCGTACAGCCCAAACGATAGCCAGTAGCTCGAGTTCAATAACTGGGTATCGTGTTTCGGCGGGTTTCAGATTGCGACTTGCATAAGCCACAACCTTGCCATTGCTGTTAGACAATACAGCGCCAAGCCCTAATTTAGAAGCATCTGTCTGTAAGGTAAAGGTATTCTTATCTGAAAAATCTGGATAATCTAATACTGTTGGACTAACTAAAATTTTCCTAAGTTTTTGAAATGCTAACTCACAGTCTGGTGTCCATACAAACGGTACATTTTTCTTACTCAATGCATTTAAGGGGTGGGCTATTTTTGCAAAATTAGGGATAAACCTTCTATAGTAGTTGGCAAATGCCACAAACCTTTTTACATCCTCAGAATTGACTGGGGTAGGATAGTTCAATAAAGCTTTTACTTTAGCAGAGTCTGGATGAATTCCTTCTGATGTAATTTTATGACCCAGATAAACTATTTCCTTGCGTAGAAACTCGCATTTGTGTGGGTTCAATTTCAAATTGACCTTGCGGAACCGTTCTAAAATTTTGATTAGGTTCTTATTATGCGTTTCTAGAGAATTTCCTACAACAATACAGTCGTCTAAGTAAATTAAACAAGCTTTATAGTTAAGACCAGACATTGCAATTGTCATAAGGCGGGAGAATACCGAGGGTGAGTTCTTCAACCCCATCGGACACCTCTTCATGGCGTACTGCTTGTCCGTTGTAAACGCTGTATACTTCCTAGATTCTTCATCGAGAGATAGTTGGTAATAGCCTTGACTCAAATCTAACTTAGAGAAGTAAATATTATTAGATAAAGAATCAAGAATCTCGGTTATATTGGGTAATGGGAACTTATCGTCTTGTATTTTATTGTTTAGTTGACGATAATCCACAACAAGTCTCCATTTTTTCTCTCCTGACCTATCAGACTTTTTAGGTACCAAAAGAACAGGGCTCGACCACTCTGACGTGCCCAACTAACATGACAGCG
Organism: Scrobipalpa atriplicella; assembly: GCA_029255725.1. Lineage (NCBI taxonomy): Eukaryota > Metazoa > Arthropoda > Insecta > Lepidoptera > Gelechiidae > Scrobipalpa > Scrobipalpa atriplicella. The sequence continues at coordinate 23,667 of JARACY010002322.1, read as the reverse complement.
TCAAGATAGCCTACATATCACTGTTACAATGCTCTCATCTAAGATGAAGAGTATTAAGGATACCTATAGAAGGGTGGTAGAGATATCTTTAACACCCTTATAACCACGAATCAGGCCCACGTTTTTACAGGTAAAGGTGTCAGGAAGCTTATATAACAGTGTTACTTGAGGGTTAGAAATACTTCGAAGTGAGTTAATTCACCCTCAGCTATTACTTTTGCCGGTTCTACATTCTCATAGAAGCATTGGCTAACACTATAGGTATGAGACAACCCTCAATTAAGAATTTTAAACTTGTTAAACCTATAAGAGAGAGTGGGTTAACGCTTTAACGCGTACAAGATATCTAAAACATTCTCAATTAAATATATGACCGCTTTTTGAGAACTCTTTTTGTACTGTTTTTATGGTATTAGCTTCAAAGAAATCCAAAACGATCAAACTTATAAAATAAGTAACATAATGAACAGTACACAAAGAAAATAAACATGTCACAGCCACATTTTTAATGGCGATGCTAAGTTTCTCTCAAAACATTAAATTTTATCATCATGTTAAGTTAAAATGTGCTGCGCCTGCAAATTTACGATAAATGTATACCAGTTTTTCATCTCAATTTCAACGCGCTCCGGATTAATTAAAGATTTAAAGTAAAAATTATGCATGATAAAATAGGTGCCTCAAAGTTTTATCACCAACTTGTTCTTTTTGTCGGCCATTGGCAAGAAAAGTTACGTGGCATCGATAGAATGATAAAATAAACATTATTTATGGAGTATTTTGTACATAAATCTTGATCAAACAAGAATATTTTAGGTTAGTTTATTAAAATAATGGCGAACTTGCCATTACAGCTTTAGCTCTCCCTTAACGCATCTATTACACTTTTTGAGACACTGCATCTCTAGTCGAGAGTATTGTGCAGTATATAGTATATATAAGAGTGTAATAATTGTCTCAAAAAAAAACGTTTAACTATATCGAAGACAATACAACAGGCTAAGCATTTTTAAACCTGATAGAATCTTCGAGTTCTTATAATGCATTAACTTACACCATTACCTTTAGAATGCCATTAAAATGCACTTACTTAACACAATGTGCTTTCGTAAAATCAACGTTGCTGCTTAAACCTGCCGAATTGAGATGATCAACACTTTTGGCAATCGTAAAATCAACGTTACAGCTTAAACCTCCAGAAATGAGATGATCAACACTTTTGGCATCTTCTTTAATTTTCGAGTTACTACACTCTTGACAAACTCTGTTTAAAACACCATTGCCTGTAGAAAGCCTTTAAAAATGTACTCAGCTAACACAATAAGCATTAGTAAAGTACGAACGTAGTTACGTTAAAGCTTTAAACTTCATAAGAGAGCTATGCAACGCTTTTAGTATCTGGTGTTACGACACACTTGACTAACACCGTTATGCATCCCATGCCTGTAGATTAAAGTTATCACAACACCTAAAGATATATAAGATACTTCACAGCAACCATTAAGTAACAATAAACATCAGTAAGTGTCAGCGGACGCTGTTGTAAAGATTTAAGTGTTGCAAACAGGTTAAAACTATACAGCTTGACTCCACTAGCTGTAATTAACACTATTATTATTCTGAATACTGCATAAAATCATCTATTACAGCTCTAGAATCACTATTGGAGTTGAATTTATTTCTTAACCCCTCTTTAACGTTCCAAGCTATAACTGAGATTATTATAACGCCGTTTAAAAGATTAAAGTTTTAAAGAAGCCTGTAACTGACGGTATAATGTTTGTTGGGTGGTTTCTTCGATGATGTCATTTTTGAGCATGTCATCAATTTGTCTTTGTACTTCGCTTTTTAAAGCATTCGGCAATCTATAAGGCTTGCTATATACTGGAGACGTGTTATTTTTTAATTTAATAGAATGTTCCAACAAATTGGTAGTGGAGAGTTTATCTCCTGGCAAATGAAACACGTCGGCATATTTAGCACACACGCTTTCAATGCTCTTTTGCTCTTCTGTATTCAAATATGAGCGTAAATCAAGTAGAGTCAGTAAAGTTCTAACTCTGTTAGATGAAATTTTCTCGTCATTAAATGAACAAACATCGTAATGTTCTAAACTATTTATAGCTAATTTATTTATATCTATACGAGCTAAATCATCAGTAGTGTTTAAAAACCTAACTGGAATAAATCCGTTCTGCGGTTTGGAAATTACTCCCGCTGTATACACACCTTTACAAACCTCGTTTGATACGATTACACAATCACTTTGTTGCGTTGTAGGGATGTGCTTGATTACTTCGCACCTGGGCGGAATTGTTATCAAATTATTGTTTACTTGCACAATAATAGATTGATCTCGGTTTTCTAAACTCAGAGTATCATTTTTGTAATTTAAAACTGCGCCGTAGCGAAAGAAAAAATCTTGACCTAATATTCCATTAGAACTACAACTTAACCTTTTAAATATATAGAACTTCTGTCTAAAACTTACTCCATTAATTATAATATTTAAAAATATATATCCTACAGACCTTATTTTTCCACCTATGCCCTTAACAACAGTCCTATCTTTCCGTATTAATTCTAATAGTTTCCTATCGTTAGCTAAACATTCATATTTTAGTACGCTTAAACTTGCACCGCTGTCTACTAGTAAGTTTAGCTTTTGTTCGTTACGCAACTGGCAATTTATACTATAGAAATTATTTATATCATAAATAAAGTGTCTAATGCGCTTATGTTTAGGCACGAAAAAATTCTAATTCGTCATTATTGTGTGAGTTCTGGCCATTGAACTCAGTCTCAGCGAAGTTATGCACACGTTGCTGTTGCTGGCGTCGAGCGCCTCCACGAGCGCGAGACTGCTGACGCGGCTGATACCCGTCGTGTCCACGCGAATAATTACCTCGATGACCCGAATTCACAAATACATTGGGTCTTGCACTTTTGTCATTCGCATTTTGTGAAACGCGTGTTTTGACAAATGATCCACGAGTGTAATTATTCCTGTGGCCACGAAAACTGCGTGTATGGGCTCCGCGAGTCGCCTGGTTGGACCTGAAATGACTTACCTGTTCGTGGTACTGAGTCGACATAGTCTGCTCGTCTATGGCAGATCTGATGGCTTCAGGCAACGATGTGAATTGCCGTGACGCAATGATGGTACTGAGGCGTTGGTCTGATAGACCGTCTGCGAAACGCTTAATAGCTGTCCGCTCGTTGAGTGGCCTCAATATTCCGTACTTGTTACTATCACCATCAGACTGAGCTATAGTCAGATTGACAAACAGCTCTTCTAACTCTGTCCCAAACCTTTCTATAGTCCTACGGCCTTGAGACGCCTTGAAAAGTTGTGTTTGGAGCGCAACTGACGACTTTTTCGGTAGCAAGTATTTCCGAATGTCGTCTACCAATAATGTTGCATCAGCATACGTGCTCTTAAGACGGAGCTTCGCACTAGGAGAAAGACGAGTTTTCAGGACGAAGTCTATTAATTGGCTTTGAGTATTTCCCGTTATTAGTGAACTATATAGCAATATGCCATCAATCAACTGATTGGTTACTTGTTCCGTGCCATCTAGCATCGGCAACAGCGAAATTGCTGTTTTAATATCGAAGGGACTAGCCATTTTTTCAGTGTCACTAACCGAATCTTTAAAACTATCCTGATCACTCTCTTCCTTATGACCTGGCGGTGTTTGCGTATGACTATCTACTTTGGACAATAACTTACAGATTTGCGAATAAATAGCGCATATTTCATCAGTAAAATCTTGAACAACTTTAACTTTAGTGGAACTTATTTCATTTCTTTCAATTTTTTGGTTCACTTGAGTCAAAATACCATCCAGTTGACTATATAAAACTTTAGCTTCGTCTAATTTACTTTCAGCAATTTCTTTTTGACGTCGTTCTGGCCCTAATTTATCTAAATATTCTTTAATCTTAAGTAAATCGGCATGTAAATTTGTCAACTGTTGAGTCATAGCATAGTATTAATACAAAAATTGGATAAACATTATAAAATTATGAAGAAAGATTATGGAAAAGGTATCATTTTAGTTAAAAACTTACATTTAACGCATGTTGTACCTACGCGTCGAAGCTAAGTAGGTCGTGACGACAACGCTGACTTGGCGGGCGGATTGGACGTGGCGCGCGCGCGGCTCAGTCGTGGATTCCCGGTACCGATTGGTCGCATGTTCAATTTCTTCTGATGTCCTGGACCTGTGCTCCACAACGGACCCGTTCAATTTTATCACCCGGCACCATAGCAACATAATCCTAGCATCAACAAGGCTTCAATATACTGCATGCGCCCAGCAGCTACAACCTCTTCTGTCTTCATATAATTTACCTCCTCGTCATGGGAATATCCTCTTCATAGGGGCATGTCATCTTCTTCTATTCTTCTGTAATTGTACTGGATATCTTCTATAATTTCACCGGAAAAAAGTCATCATTTCTTCAATCTGCATAGCGGATGGGTAGCTAGTTTTCTTTTGTGGCCTTCATGTTCCAAATCTTCGCGCAACCAGAAGATTTTTCAGGAACTCTGGCTCAGGGTCGCCATCAAAGATAGTCTGAGACTTGTGGGGTTCTCGAGGTGACGATGGTAATAAAACTCACATAGTTATGTTGACATGTTTACTGGTCAACTCCCGTAATACAAGTGCAGTATTCAAATCAATATTCTTAATACTAAATCAGTGCTTACACATCTATTCCATGTTGCAGGCAATGCGCTGTAATCGCATGTTGCAGTCATTATACTAATTTAGGTGAATCAGTGTATTTCTACACTTCAATTAGAAGAAGACATATCGACAAGTAAAACTTTACATACCTACTTAAAACTCCTTAAATTTGTGTGCCCTTGTTATGTTATAATTACTTCAGACAAACGTAGAATCAGTTGTATAGTTATTTTTGTAAATAAAAAAAGAATTAATAATTTAGAAATAAAATAGAATAGAATTAATAATTTAGAAATTTGAATTAATAAGTATTTTTGAATCGACACCAATGAGTAATGTTAATGCCATTTGATGTATTTTATATTCACTTCGATTATTAACATGTCGTGAGAACGCGTCGTCAAAAACTGGCTTCTTTAAATTTATAGGCGTTTAGATACTTCGATTCGTAATTGCAATTTCAGTAAATGTATGCCAAGTATCTATCTCACGCGATGTTCCCATTCATAGAGAAATTACATCTTAGTAATTCTACTCATATGATGGCTACTGTCCGAGATATCCATCGATGAAATAGATTTTCATGGAAACAGTTAGGTATATCTAACAGTAAGTAACTTTATCTAAGAAGGCGTTTATTGCCTCAAAACACTTTGTATTCTATTTTGTACTTGACAGCACCATATTATGCCCCTCAAAGTCAGAGTCGTTAACAGTTTTATTGAGGCATTGTGCTCTGCCTGTCCCGTAAGGAATATAGGCGTAAGTGGATACATATTGTAATGTAAGTATTAAATATTGATAATCTAGGGCAGTTTTTTTTAAACTATCTTGATGATCGTTCTCGCGTAGTAAAGAGAAATCGTAACAAATTATCAAGTTGATTACATAACAATTATCAACTTTGAAATCAGATACGCTTCTACTTTTTATGGAAAACGAGATATAAAATTAATAACTTTAAACTATAGTGTTCTGGCTCAATAAGTAATGTAAACAAAAACATACGACGATCGATCAAATCAGCTGACATTTTCTTCCCTTATGTATGATATGATGCGTAAGGTATATACTACAGTTGTTGTGTTCAGAAAGTCAAAAATCTCCCGTCATTCCAATCATTCAGTCAGATATTATGCACATCTGAGAATTTGCATACAAACAAAGCCATACAACCACACGTATGAATAACTCAATTTCTTTGCATTCTTTTTCACCGTTAGTAAACACTTCCTATGCATCTCGATTGTGGTGTCTGATCAAATTATACGATAACTTTGCAAGGATATTGTTGTTAAATCTCTAGGAATTCTGAATGATCTATCGTGATGATCTATTCTGTCATCTGCATGGCTGTGGGTGGATAAGGACACAAATGCAAATTCTACAATAATGTTTAAATATTTTATTTTATTGTTAGACAAATAAAATATTCTTGATATAGTAATTTGTCAGATCAAAAATTATACGATTTAAGTAAAAATAATGATAATAAATAAAAAAGTTTACGACGAATTGAAAAACACTTCTTATTTTGAAGTCGGCTAAAAGGTTACAAATGTGGCAGTATCGAGAAAGATAAAGCAGATCTTCACATTTTCTATGCCATACAGGAGCACTGTTCAGAGATTTTACATAACGGCAGCAGATATTCGAACATGACATCTTTGGTTTCAGTGTCCCTTCGAGCTTCAGAAGACATTACAGGCTGGCGAAGAACAGTCCTGGGTGGTGGATACAGCGCGGCGAGCCACCTGGAGGGTGTACACGCAGACAGAGTCAGAGGAATACGTCAGCGCCAGGAATACCACGTGAGTGGTGATTTTATTGATTGGATAAGCATTCGAACAGATGGTCTCTTGCGAATGCGGTTACAGCATTTTTACGCAACACGCACTCGAATCCAAAGGGTTACACTACAATAATATTCATACATTATTAATATTCTACAAGATGTAAAAAATACTGTCACTACCTATACCGGGTGTAAGGGACAGCGTCCCGCAAACTGATAGGGGTTGCTCCGTCAACGATACTGAACACATATCACCAGGATTTTTTTTCAGGAAATGAAAAAAAAAATTTGCTTTTCCATACAAATTGTCTGATCAATGTGGTAATTTTGTATGAAAAAGCAAATTTTTATTTTCATTTCCTGAAAAAAAATCCTGATGGTAGTTGTTCCGTATCGTTGACTGAGCAACCCCTATAAGTTTGCGGGACGCTGTCCCTTACACCCCGTATATCTACCTACATAATGGAATTTGCAGGATTTTAGGGTTCTGTACTGAACTTGAACTAGGGAAAATATCCTTAGAATAGTGTCGGCTTATTTTCTCTACACCTTGTATATTATAAATATTCATGCTTCGGATCGGATAAGCTTCCGATTTTGGTATGGTTTACGTAATGATTGTGGTAACTTGCAGTTTTGGTTTTGGTAGAGTAACTAATGGCTCTACCTACATCTTGCCTACATCTACATGAATAATTTTGCCTTGTGATAATGATGATAACTTGATAAAAACTGCTCATTTGTTTTTAATAAGGTAGTTTGGTTTTTGATAGCTTTTTTTCTTTATTTATACACATAGGACGTCTGAGAACCTTTAAAGAATTCTTTCTATGCAGTTACACCCTGTATAAAGATAAAATGCCTAACTGTACACCCTATATTTGTCCCCAGAGGCATGTTGTGCCAACTGCGACCAGAGCTGGGCCAGTTCGGGGTGTACCGACTGAACATCACAGGCAACGGCTGCGAGGTCACCACGTCCAAGGAACCTGTTGACATCTACTCGCGTAAGTATAGTTGTTTTTTGGAGTTTTTTTAAGGTAAAGTTGTTCAGTTTCATGACTAGATTCGCGCTCTTATCGGAAATTATGTAACCTGATATAAAATGGCACAAACTGTAAAGGTGTAGGTAAAATTGAGAGTCCAAACTGCAGACTGCTGCTAAAATCAATAATAGCATGTTGAAACTTATATCATTGTGCTATGTCGTAGTCGTAGGTAAACTAGGTAATAATATATCAAGCTACACAAATTTCAAAATATTTCGTAAAAGTTTGTTGCCTACTAACCAAATTATTTTTTTTTGTATTCAATTTCTACCAATCCAAATCCATTAACGTCCAGTATCAATCGAGCCAACTAAGCATTTTGCACCCTGAGTATTTGCATGCTGCCTTGAAGTTGTCCAGTAAATTATTTGTCAAGGCAAAATTGATAGTTCTTTATATTTTTTCCTCGATAAAAATGCATACTTTATTTACTACACTCCCTTGACATATAAAATCGTCTGATTCAACTTGCAAGATATTCCACTTGAAGTTATTGATAGATATTTTCGACTGATAATTTTCATCATTATTTCTATCTGAAACCTTGTAAGTAAGTGTAACTTCTTACTTTTCATGATAAGTATTTGTATAAATAAGTGTTGCGAATCATATTGTAAAGGAACTTTAAATAAATTCTGGATTTTTGCCTTGAAGCACGATATCCTATACGGCGGTGGCTGTGCTTGAAGTTAGTTCTAAAGGTCTGGATAGGATAGTTCAATAATAAAAAAGAGCGTATGTGCCGAGCACACGTGTCAGAAGTGAAACTTCTTTGCCATTTGAGATTTTTGACATTTCGACTTCCGTCCCCATCCCCATTCTTGACGTATTTCCGTCCTTGAAATTTTACTCTCAATGTGCCTAAAGAAGATTCACTTCTAAAATCAAATACCGTGAAAAGTTGTAAATTTTTTTATATTTTCCATTCATTCATTTCATTACCCACTTAAGATAGGTCGTTGCTCCATCATGGTCATAATAATAGTCCCATTGAAGTTAAAATAAATACATAATAGATAATTGATAAATCAAACAAAGAATGTCCTTGTACAGCCTACGCTTTATAAGAGTTGACTGACTTTCTTATGCTTATTTATTATACAACTTATGATATGCCTACGTTTTTCTTATTAGGGCCTTCTTGAGGTTTAGCAACTAGTTATGTGGGTGCTGTATTATCCAGGATGTCATCATTCAATAAGAAAATACCGAGTTCTCAAAATGAGCATTCGTCAATGTCATGCAAAGTAACAAGTGGGTTGATAATGGGTTCGTTCGGATCTTGCCCCAGATCCTTTATAATCATCGTGATGGGCTGATGGATGTCATCCGTACAAGATATGACCTAGATTAGATCTCCATATCTTAGTCTGAGTACTCTCAACAACAATATCTTGAGTAAGGTGTCATTTATTAGCGATCGATACCCAGACATGCGCTAGTGAAAGAAGCAACTTTACTTTCCCTAAACCTTCCATAAAATGTCAAGCTAGTATGCCAAATAAAAAGCAATGTAATTCCAAATCATCCGTAGTTTATTCAAGATCAGTCTCTAAATCGATCTTCTGTTGTATCGTGCACTGTCGAGCCAGACGCTGGTTGTTTGCGTATGTTTTGAAGAACAGGTCCCAGAACGCCATTCTGTCATTGAAGACCCTGCTCTTCATCTCCACCTCCTTGTCTAGCACCATGTAAGGCCTGGTGTCCTTGGTAACAGGCTCCCATACGACGGGCAGCAAGTCTGTCGCTGATGGAGTTGGATTTCTGTAAAATATAACATTCAGTTTTAGACGTTGTAGGTAAATTATATTACTCCATGGTTTTAATTTAGCTTTGCTTCTAGATTTTTAAAATATTATCGAATGCTAGGTTGTTTAAATATTAAACTTGCTTACCCAAATTTAACGAAATTCGCCCATAATGTGGTCATGCGTTTAATCATCTGCCGATTATCCTCATTATCATAAGAAATGTGATCTCTGTAAAATATGTAATTCAGTTCGTCGGAGTGTGCTGTCTCAGTGGCGTCAGTATCTCCCAGATAAGCGAACACGTACTCATACACTGGATTCGTGTTTTCTTTCAGCAATTGCGAAATAGTTCTTTCAATAGGATGATTAAACATAAAATCAGATTCAAAGTCTGCCAATTTAGGAGCTAATTCTTTTGAGATAGCTTCATCACCAATGTAAAAATGTCGAACAATATTCACTGCCTCGGTTAATTGATCTCCACTCAAATCAAATATACGATTTATTCTTGAAAAGAAAGGATCAGTCTTAAAGTAGTCATCGCCATAATGGCCTTCCGCCTCGAACTTATCTGATTCTCTAGTAGTATGACCAATTAAAATAGGTGTGTTCTTTAATTTCTTCTCGTTAGACAAATAGTAGGGATAGTTTTCTACAAAGCTTTCAATACCACTGAATGACCTTTCCTTACAAGGCTTTAGATCTAAAGATAAATCATGGTATGCACCAATAACTAGGTCTGGAGAAGTTCGTGCCAAGAATTCTAAAGCATCCTCAGTGTCCGTCGTATTGTAACCCAAGTGTTCTGCAAGCTTGTTAGCTGCTTGAGGATCCGACTCTACAAACAGACCATCAGTAGACGGTGTTCCACTTTGGGCTATAACCCTCTTAAACAGTTTCTCTTTAGGTGAGAACAAATGTAATATATTGGAGCACGACCCAGCGTTCTGTCCAGCGATAGTCACTTCGTAAGGATTGCCTCCGAATGCAGCAATATTATTTCTGACCCATCGCAACGCGTCATATTGGTCTTTAAGTCCTTGGTTACCGGGAACGGAAGGAGAGTCCAAGCACATAAATCCATACGGTCCTAGGCGATAATTGATAGTGACCACGACGATGCCTTGTTCCATTAAGTATTTAGGATCATAACCAGAGCCTTGGTTAAAAGCAAACTCACCACCGTGTATCCAAAATAGTACTGGGAGAGGATTTTTAGAAGAAGCTTCGTATGGTACATGGATGTTCAGTCTTAGGCAGTCTAATGATTGCAGCGCGTTTGAAGCGTCCGTATATTGTGGACATGCAACTGAACCGTCGTACGCGTTAAATACTTCATCTCCGAACCCTGAGTGTGGTTCACTTTGCTGAAATAAAGCAGAAATTTAGATGAAATAAAAGGTGCGCTCCATCCTCTTGTACTACAATCTGCATACCTATCATGCTTGGAACTTTGAGAACCTCGTAATTTTTTACTTACCCCAAAAGGATTATTAGGATTCACTTGAGCATAAGGAATACCCAAAAAGTATGCGTATTTTCCATGATCTGCTATCTGTCCTCTCACTAAGCCTTGATCTATACGAACCAAGGGATCTATTTTTAGTTTTGCACTGTTTGCTACAGTAATAACTAATATCACTTGTAATATAATAGATATCTTCATTTTCACAGCCATTGTAATACCCCGACTGTGGTTACAGGGATACTACGACCGAGATAAAGTTACTGTAGCTTAAAAAGCAATCTTTATCTTGACATGTTCGACATCTTTCGAATATTTGGCTTATCTATCAACGAGTTATCGTGCAAAGTAAAAGTAAGGTGAATCTTTGTTGGTATGCTGTGTATCCTGTAGGTATTTTTTTTAACCTCAACAGCACAAAATAATCAGCTAGCAACTGCGGCAACCCAGCTGATTTAATAATCCACTTCTCGACATAGTAGGCACTGTAAATCGCTGTAAATATAGTTATTTTGTTTTTCCCAAGATTTTTTATTTCCAATTTGTAGTCTAATTTTACTATGGTGGCTATTCTAACTTCTAACATGGTTTGGTATTGCATATCGTAGTAGTAGTATTCTTGCAAATTATTTCTAAGACAACAATTGCTAAAGAAACTCTTCTCCTACAGCGTTGCTGCTACTCCTGGGAGCGCTAGGAGCAGCATGGGTCCTCTACGGCCTCGGGAGGCTGATCATGTCCCGTGTGCGGAAGACAGGGAAGCTCAGATACGGGGACAAGGAGCTGGCCATCCAACAGCGGCTGAGAGCACTAGACACCTTCAGGGGGTGAGTTGGTGCATTTTGAAGCAACGTAGGTTAGGTATATTATTAGGATAAGGCTTAGGCTACTAATCAGGCTAACTGATGTTCTTTTTCTATCGAGTAGGTTTTGAAAGTCGATGAACCCAGCTGAACAGAGTTTTAAATAGCACATAATAGGTCGCTGACAATGGTTTGAATAACGACCACCAAATATAGAGCCCGGGACCAAAAACAGCTTAACGTCATACTTTTGTAACAAAAAGTCGAGATATCATGCGCAAGCGCATTACTTATGATAAAACGGCGCGCTTATGTATTACGGTATAAAATGATATAAAGTGATTGACACTTTAAAGAGGCATATCGAGTACATTGCTCTGTTCTGATTCCAGAAGGCTTTCGAACACATACATACATAAAATGACGCCTTTATCCCTATTAGGGTAGGCAGAGCAGAAACGACCTAAATTTAAGTAAGTTTTGAGGGTTATTTATATTGCTATAGTGACAGGTTGTCAGTCCATCGCCTAAATTGCAATAAACTGAAACCCTCGATTCCCTTAGCTGAGTTTTATTTTACAGCATGCCCGGGAGGAGATGCAGCTGGCACATTCTATGTTTTTCTATCACTCCCAGTCCAGCATGGATGTTTTCGAACACAATAAGAGAAATCCGGTAGATATCGCCGTGTGTAAAATAATTCATACGTATATATATCTAATCTTGTCACTTTATGCAATATTGAAATGCAATTTTTTTGTCGTCTACCAAACGTCTGTTATGCATGTGTATGATGTGCTGATATTTATCCATTATTAGTTGAATAAGTTTATGATGTGTGTGATACTTTAATACAGGGTGTAAGGGACGGTTTCCCGTAAACTGAAAGGAGTTGAATTAAATTACTTCCTATAGGGACAGACCAGAAACTGATAGGGGTTGCTCAGTCAAAGAAACTGGACAACTATCACCAGGAATAAAAATAATGACTTTCCCATACAAAATTACCACCTCGATCATACAATTTGTATGAAAAAGCCATGCATTTTTTTATTTCCTGGAATGATTTCCTCGTGAAAGTTCTTTAGTTTCGTTGACTGATTAGCGTATCAGTTACTGGCAGCTGTCCCTTACACTAGGTATATTAATGGCCACTTCGAATGTCAAAAAAAATACTACAAAAGATTTTCTTCGTGATAGTTGTTCAGATTGGATGGCAAAGCAATCCTCTTCAGTTTTCGGCACACCGTTCTTTACATCATTTATAATTTATTTCAATAGAACAGAACCCATCACCATCAGCCGCAGAATTAAATAAGGTTTCATCTTTTAAATGTAGTGGTCAGCTCAGCATATTGGAAACCGCGTATGTGAGTAGGTGGTACGTGTTAGACGCGGTTACAATTGAGTGCGTATCTAGGCAAAAGAGGAAATCACCGATAAACATCAATTATTAAGATGTACAGACGGCAGCACATCAAGTACCACGTATTATAATTTTTTCTAAGACTTAGTGTAGGTCTCCTTCAATACACATGAGATTATAAATTATGGTTAAATTTTAGTTCGTCCTGGCATTGGCCTCAATTCACGCCGTCCAGTTACTAATTCTAATTCTTAGTAAAGCTGTCACTTTCTTAACTTTGACATAAGAACAGGATAGCAAACAAATATGTGAGTTTGACATTTCTTATCTGACATAAGACTGCTTAAATTAAGTAAAATGGGGAGAAAAACTGGGAACTAAATGGCGCCACCAGCGAGTGTTCCTTTTTCCTGTGATTGGTCAGTAATCTGTCAATGTCAATGTCAATATCAGTTTTGCGTCTTCTCATTGGTCTCTTTTGGAACACTCGCTGGTGGCGCCATCTGCAATTAGCTTTGCGTTTTTATCCTCATTAGTGAGCACGCTCTATGGTCATTCCTTATTTAAAGCACCGTACGTCAAATAAAGAATGTCAAAGTCACGTGTTTGTTTGCTATCCTGTTCTTATGTCAAATTTAAGAAAGTGATAGCGCTACTAAGAATTAGAATTAGTAATAGTGCGTCCTGAATTAGCACCATTACCACTTGTAGTAGTTTGTAAACTATTTTTGCCAAACTGTACCCATGAATATCTAGGCTTTATATTATACGAGGTGACAGCGTACCAGAAACTGATGGGGTTGCTCGTGGGTTGCTCAGTCAGCGAAACTGAACAACTTTCACCAGGAAATTCTTCCAGGAAACAAAAAAAACAAATTGAATTTCCTATACCAAGTGATCACCTCGATCACATTATTTGTATGGATGATATAGATATTTTTTTAATTCCTGAAAGAATTTTCTGGTGAAAGTTGTTCAGTTTCGTTGACTGAGCAATCCCTATATCAGTGTTCGGTACGCTGTCCCTTAGATGTATAGGTAGGTATCTACTGAAACAAAAATCGTTGTGAAGGGACGGTATGTGTCAGAGAACTGTAAGTGTTGACCATCGCAGTACTATACCGGGTGTAAGGGACAGCATCCCGCAAACTGATAGGGGTTGCTCAGTCAACGATACTGAACACATATCACCAGGATTTTTTTTCAGGAAATGAAAAAAAAAATTTGCTTTTCCATACAAATTGTCTGATCGATGTGGTCATTTTGTATGAAAAAGCAAATTTTTTTTTCATTTCCTGAAAAAAAATCCTGGTGGTAGTTGTTCAGTTTCGTTGACTGAGCAACCCCTATAAGTTTGCGGGACGCTGTCCCTTACAAGCCATTGACAATCGCATCAAGAGGTATCAAATCTATGCGGTCGTCTGTACGTGAGTCGTAGTAGGCACCTATTTGCCCGTGGTCATTCATGACAAAACGGCGCTATTACCAAACCATTACTCGCTTAATGTTGTAATTTCCTCTACATAGGGATTGTATTGAGTAATTTTGTTTTATGGGATATGTTAATTCGAGCCCTCCTTACGAGTTACCGTTACTTACACTTAAAAAATAAAACATTTAGCACCAATGGGTACCTAAACCATCGTAAGCACAATTCAATGGCTAAGCCGTTGCCCTATAACAACGCGACTATGCAGTCATTTTGATGCGATTTTACAAAGATTGCTATTTCAAAACGGCAATCGTTGCAAAATAGCATTCAGTCAGACCCACAAAGATCGCAAAGTTACGTTTTATTGGACGACGCCTGATGCATCTTACTTCGGCTCACAGGATAGCGATAGTGATGATGATATTCGTGAACGACGGCGCGGGCGGCTATTGGTGGCTGGAGCACGCCACCTGGAACGGCCTGTGCGCAGGAGACCTGGTGTTCCCAGCGTTTCTGTGGATCATGGGCGTCTGCATACCGCTATCCGTGAAGAGCGCTTTCGCTAAAGGAGTGCCGAGGTGGAAGATCTGCGTGCACATTCTCAGAGTAAGTAGCATCATTAACTATGTGGCTGTGGCCTTGAACGGCCTGTGCGTAGACGACCTGGTGTTCCCGGCCTTCCTGTGGATCATGGGCGTCTGCATACTGCTGTCCGTCAAGAGCGTCTTCGCTAAAGGCGTGCCGAGATGGAAGATCTACGTGCACATTCTCAGAGTAAATAGCATCATTGTTATATGGCTCGGGACCTGGAACGGCCTGTGCGCAGGAGACCTGGTGTTTCCGGCCTTTCTGTGGATCATGGGCGTCTGCAGTCAGCTAGACTAGACAACCTGTCTAGTCTAGAGCTTTTACATACAAAATGATGCAAGGAATTCCATAGCATCCGCATATCATTGCAAGTTTCACAAAATACCGGTTCCAGGTTGCACTAGATGACTCAGTTAACCTTTCAAACCAGTAACATTATGTAAACCCACTCCAGCCTTGTACAGAAGTATGTATTCGTGCAAAGTATTTTTTTTGTCACGCAGACAACGAAACTGAACAACTTTCACAAATAAAATCTTCTGGCATTTCTTCACAAAATTATTCAGACAGTTTGTAAGGGAAAATTATATATATTTTTTTCAGAAGAATTTATTAATGAAAGTTTGTCAGTTTTGTTGTCTGAGCAACCCCTATCAGTTTGCGTATTGACTAAAAAATAACCCTCTGTAACAAGTACCAGATCAACGCAATATGAAATCGCACTCAATACAGACAATATTTTTTGTAGCGCAAATTTCTTCCCACATACAGATCTAGATCACCCAGTGATAGAAGCAATATTTGCCAAGTTTATGCAAGAACTGCCAATTCTCAGCACGCGATACAGTCACTATCACACATAGGTATTGCATAAGTTAGACTTCCTTATTCTAGGTATTTATTATATCTCTCATATTTATCTGGTAATTAGTTCATACCGAATACTCCAATCGACGTGAGTTGACTTGACTGATCCCCACATAATTCCTCCTAACGCTTAACGGCTAAATTTATATACAAAAATATACAGGGTGTTAGGGAGGGACAGCGTACCAGAAACTGATAGGGATTGACTGATCAACGAAACTGAATAACTTTCATCAGGAAATTCCTTCAGGAAATGGAAAAAATAAATGGCTTTTCCATACAATACAAATTGTCTGATCGAGGTGGTCATTATGCATCGTAAAATGATTGTTTTTTTCATTTCCTGAAAGTATTTCTTAGTGAAAATTACTTATATCCCGTAGATTTTTGTATAGGTCCTACCTAAGTATTACAATTTTCACTCTACGACAGAGTGATGGAGGAATTTAGTCGGGGTCCTTCATGCAAAAATTTCCTCATAGACTGGGTTAGATCATTTCCTCTAATGATCTTGCACGGCTCAGAGAATACTTCATTGGAAATTCTGTAGCGTGATTCTCACTTGACTCTCTCCAATGATTTATTCGTAGTGATTTGAATCGAGCTGTTCATTGCTCTGTGTGTTCTGCGTGAGATGAAGCGGTTACTCAGAAACTTCAATGGATGTGCGAACCGAATGCTTCAATTGTATCGTATGTTAGATGTAGCTCGATGTGATATAGTGACCTACTCGCCTGGTTTAGATAGGCGGAAGGAGACTGGAAGTTTTAGTTTGGAAACGCCTAGAACAGTGGTCTTCAACCTTTTTGACCGCACGGGCCAAATTTCATTAAGAAAATTTTTGGCGGGCCGCAATTTAAGAAAAAAAAAAAACCACCAGAATGTTTTTTTATTATTATTTAAAAATTATATTAAAACAATACTTTAAAAATATGGAATTTTTACATGTTACCAACAAATTAATATAACAACAAATTTCGGGAAAGGGGCGCTCGCGTCTTGCCTCACGCGGCGTAGGGAGCCTATTGAGTTAACTTACTTGTGCGCGTATTATTGTTTACTAACTACTAGCTTTCCACCCGCCCGCGTTAAATGAGTTTTCCCGTGGAAATGAAGGTTTTTCCGCGGTGAAAAGTAGCCTATGTCTTATTCCACCAATATGTGTGCCAAGTTTCATCCCGATCCATCCAACAAACATCCAAACTATCGAATTATATAATATTTGTAGGATTTTTGTGTAGAATTAAATCATTTCATAAATATTAGCAGTATCGATGCAAAGAGAGTAAGAGAGAAGGTACTAGACTAGACTGACAGTTTTTTAAATTTAAAATTATAATCAATAAAAATAAAATTAGTTACTTAAAAGGTTTGCCTGACCCGCCGGGCCGCAAGCCAAAGCTCCACGGGCCGCATGCGGCCCGCGGGCCGCGGGTTGCAGACCCCTGGCCTAGAACAATGGTCAAGTGGTTGTGTTTGATGCGAAATAGGCGTATTCTCCTGATACGGCAGTGTAGAAAGGAAGATCTGATCTACTTACTTACATAGTTGCCAAATCTATCTATCAAGTCGACGAACGACCCATGTGTATGTCAGATTTTGAAATTGCTTTATTATGAACTTGATATCTTAACGTACCTCCTGAAGCACGTTTTTATACCTGTACCAAATTCTGTACTGTAACCAAAGATTTAAGAAAGTTCAAGCTTTGGAGAAAAATAAAAAGATAATCGTTCGTGATAATAGTACTTTATTTATTGATTAGAACATTGTAACAAGTTGCTACAGATACTTAGTTAAAAATAAAATGAAAATGAACTTCTAACCTATTATGGTATTAATGGATAGGTACAAGCAAAATTGGTAGTCCTTCTTGATACCGCCAACCATTAGATAATTAAGTAATAGGAGAATTTTACAGTTCGGACAAATAATTCTTTATAGAAACAATTTTGTTGTGCTCATAAATGTTTCTTAAAATTGATACCAGTAGATAATCATTCTTCTGTTCTACACAGTATTCCAGCCACTCCCAAATGTTTTCTGGTTTCAAATTATCAGCTATCTTTAAGGCCGCATCCATTTCCAGTTCCGGTATCTTGTAATAAGATGCTAAAGTTATGAGTTTTGCGCATTCCGCTGAACCGTCGGGTACTTTTTGCAGATATACATAGTCTTTGAAGTGCTGAAGATTGAGTTGAGAGACGTCGGTTGGTTGTATATATCCATGAGCGGCGTCTTTCCATTCTTTGAGGAACAGCTGCTTCAAGACGGGGCTGAAGGCTGCCATTACGTTTCGATGCACCTCCACGCTACTATGAACGCTATCGTCACCTGATCGCAATTCAAAATCGATGAAATCTTTTTCGTCATACAGATCGTAATATTTTCTTGAAGTGCTCATCATTTTTAACTCAAAAACCGGTTTATAAGGGCCTTCGGTAAAATGTGAAACTAACTTGTTGATGGAATATCCTGCAGTTTCTTTGGTATGTTCTAACAGCATCAATAGCAATTTAGTGTTTTTGTTAAGTACACAAAAATCAAACCATTCCCAAACATGCTCCAGTTTCTTCGCCTCAAAGATAGTAGCCATATTTATCGCGACTTCTTTTTCTAACTCTGGCAGCTGTGTTAGCATGAAGTAACTAGCTATACACATGAGCTTGGCGCAATCTATTGGCGCGTCTGGAATTTTGTTCAAGTAGATGTATTCCTTGAAGTGTTGGAGAGTGTTCTTGGTGATAAAGGGTAGGCGAACGTTGCCTTGTCTCGCTTCCTTCCAATCGCCAAGTAGCATTGATTTCAGAACTGGACTAGATACTGCCAAAACATTTCTATGGACGGATACAGCAGCTTCTATGCCGTCATTTTCTCCACATAATTTAAAGTCCGTAAGTTCTCTATCATCATAAAGCTCTCCAAAAGGTTTATTTTCGCAACGACGAAGATACAAAAAATATTTTATATTTTTACTGATACCTTTATAAATCAATAGCCACGTATTAGAATTAGTAATTAAAACTACTTTTGGTTCTTCGTTTGGTTTTGGTTCTTCTAACATTAAACATGACGAGGGGATTCCATCAACAGTCTTTAACTTTATATGTACGAATAATTCGTTAACGACTAGAATGCGACAAATAATTGTGTTGTTAAACAATTTGCACTCGGATATCAGATCATCATTGGAGATTCCATTACTTAACTCAATTTTTACCACCGCTTCTTGTAGGTCTTCTGAAAACTTAGACACTTCCAAAACTGCCATTGTTCTAATAACTACACTTTCTCAGTACATACGAACTGCACTTGCACAATTTTAATTTGTTTACTTTGAATTTTACTATGTAAAACAAATATAACTTTACACCACACTTTACACGGCTCGTGGCTGGACTCGCTCGGGTAGGTACACGGTCTTATCAATGAATGATTCACCGATTCACAGGCCACAGAATCGGTTTCGGGTTTGTAGAGCGGTATCTCTGTCGTTCTTGCACAACGTTGTCTCTTTCCAAAAGTCGAACCTGCCGCCTAGCCTAGCACCTAGTACTATTATATATTCTGTGGCACCACAGATTACTTAGGAGCGCGGCGGGGAAGCCCCGAGAAAAAACTCGACCAAAATGACAGGAAAAACAACTTTTTTTTTATTTATATTAAAATAGTTTAAGTAGTGTTGCCAAAGCGTGGGGAGTACCTCAAAATGCAGGGATTAACAGGGATTGTCAAACAGATTGGGGAAAATTTTGGTGAAAGCATCAATGCTGGCTGGAAGCAGGAATCAAGGAAATTCGAGTTTATATCCTGAATCCTGCTTTTTAGTATTTTTTATCCATTTCACTTCCTAATTTTATGTAGTACCTACCTACATATTTTTCAGTTAGTTACGGCTACTTTATTTGCCTTAATTTAACCATAGGTACCCTTGTGCGAAAGTTACATTAATTCATTCCCCCTGCTGGTTTAATTCCGGAATGTAAAACTATAGTATAGTAGGTAACGCAATATTTATTCAACCCTGAACTATATTCCACAGAGGACCATCATAATGTTCTTACTGGGAATGTCGCTGAACACGATATATGGTTCGAACATGCTCCACGAGCTGCGCATATTCGGGGTGCTGCAGCGCCTGGCCATCTCCTACTTCATTGCTGCCGGCTTTTACGCATTGACTGCTCCCAAATACTACACACCACCCAGGGTAAGTCTAATCTAACTGTTTTCTACGCTCCACAAAGCGAAATGCAAGTTGATCAGGTGATTGAGCCAAGTTTTGATTTTTGAGGTTTTGAATTTTTCCCCGTAGGTATTCTTAACAACAACTAGTTCAAGCTCAAGCAACTGACTCCGTGGTCTAGTGGTCTGAACCATGGGCTCTCGATCCGGAGGTCCTGGGCTCGATTCCCAGGGGGGGAACACAAAGTTGATTTTTTGTTAATTTATCACTTTGTGAGATTTTCCCCAGTTTGGTTAGGACATTGCAGGCTGACTCACCTGATTGTCGCTGTCATTTATAGTGGTCGTTACACAAACCATGTCAGAGGCCTATTAGCTGTGCTATTAGGCGGTTTAAAAACTCTGACACTAGGGTTCATCGGGTCGATCGACTTGATACCCATACGACAGAAGAAGTTCAAACTATACCTAGAGCTTACCGACGATTGAAGCTATATTTGATTATGGTTTGCAGGGTGCGTGCGGTCAGGCCATGAAGGACGTGCTGTCGTGTGTGTGGTGCTGGGCGCTGGCGGCGGCGCTGGTCACCGTCCACACGGTGCTCACCTTCGCAGTGCACGCGCCCGACTGTCCCGCGTGAGTATCTTCATACCAAAACTGACAGTTATTCGAGGGGCATACAGAACAGACAGACTGACGGGCTTGACGAAATGATAAGGGTTCTTTGTCTTTCCCAGTCGACTACGGAACCCTAATTAAAATTGAACTAGTTTTTTCAATCAGTCTTGCGATATTCGGGCAGCATTACATTGTAAGCTGGCGTGAAAAGTAGTGCTCTAGGTGTTGTTTTTGCGATCTTAGTTGATTGACTTATAGAGGACGCGCTTACGGCACCAGAACAAAAACTTACATTGCATTCGCGTGTCTTGTTTTATTTTTATACTACACCTATTCTGAAAGTATATTAGTTCTTACTTGAAAAAAGGGAAGAAAGTACGTAAATCCAAGCGAACGAATATGCGGGCGGCAAAAATATATGGGATTTACTTTCTCCCCTAGGGGAGAAAGTATTTTCTCCCCTCCTTTATTTTTTTTTAATTCATAATTCAAAACTAGAAACAGGCGGATGCCAAAAAACAAAAAGTTTGTATCTCGAAGCCCACAAAATGATACTGGTCACTTAAATTTTTTGGCAGTATGTGCTTTGCTTTATTTGCCTCTTTTATATTTTTAGGAAAAAAATATGGCAAAATCAACATGTCCGCGCGAATTATTTTTCGTTCTTTGATTTATTTGACTTATTTAATGTAAATTAAGTGTTTAGTGTTTTCGATGTAATGTTATGTGTAACTGTATTATTATGTGTTTTGTTTGTTTGTGTTCTGTTCGAATGGATGATGAGATGACACTTCAAATGTTCTTAAGATATTTTCTCATGTAAGTGATATCATTCTTTATCTTACAAGGATTTTTAATTATATTTTCCTCATAGGTGTAGTATAAAGCACTATGTAATAACTCGGAAGAAAATGCGATTCCCAACTCGTGTGTATTGAGGCTCTCAGCTGCGCTTCGGGCCTCAAACTACATCCTCGTGTGGGAATCGGTCATGTCTCCACTCGTTAAACAATGTACTATTGTACGTCATGCTCAACAGTTCAATGGTAATTTCATATGGAAACGTCAATCTACATAATTAATTAAATAAATGTCGCAGGTTCTATTCCAGCACAACGCGGACACTTGTGAAAAAGAATTTGAGTTGAATTGATTGTTTTTAATGGAAAATAATATTTCACTTATTAATTATCTCGTTCAAGTTTAGCTGATTTGAGGCTAGGCTAGATGGCGCTAAGTGAATTTATCCAAAAGCATATTTACCTATATTCACTTGCCTCTTTCTGACTTTCTATATTACATTTCCAGTGGCTACCTAGGCCCGGGCGGGAAACATGACGACTGGGTCGCTGCCAACTGCAGCGGTGGTGCAGCCGGGTACATCGACCGGCTTCTTCTAGGGCAGTCACACATCTTCCAAAACAGCGATGCTAGGAGAGTGTACGGGGGACTGCCTACCGACCCTGAGGGATTGTTGGGTAAGATGGAACAATTAACAATATCTTAAAAAAAAAATACTAAGGGCCTAGTTTGCCTTTCGACTATCAATATCTAACTAAAAATATCTAAGCAAATGTTGTTATTCTTTTGAAGGTTGTCTAACATCAGCAGTGCAAGCCCTGCTGGGCGTCCAGGCGGGCGCGACGGTGCTGCTGCAGCGCTCGCACAAGTCGCGCGTGTCACGCTGGCTGGCGTGGGCGCTGGTGCTGGCGCTGGTGGGCGCGTTGCTGGCCGGCTTCTCGCGCGAACACGGCTCCGTGCCCATCAACAAGAACCTGTGGTGAGTGACATGGTGCTGCTGGCTCCCTCTAGCGCGTGTCTCGCTGGTTGGCGTGCAAGCATTTCCATTATTAACATTATATCATCCTAAAAATATTCGCAATTAATAGGACAAAATATATCTCTCCAGTTAACACAGACTGTTCTAACAAAAAACCTTATTTCCTTTACAGGTCAATATCGTTCGTTCTGGTCACCTCGGCATGTTCCCTCGTCCTCCTGGCGATCTGCTACACGTTGACGGACGCGTGGCGCATCTGGGGCGGCGGCCCGTTCCGCGCGCCCGGACTCAACGCCATCGCGCTTTACATAGGTATGTTTGCTTGTGGAGGAAAAGTGGATACCGTGCGACAAAGGTGTACAACACTGTTGTGGGGTAAAAAAAAATTACTTCCCCATAGAAAAAAAATAAAGTTGTAAGTATTTATTTGTAGAAGTTGTTCAGTTTTCTTGATTGAGAAACTCCTATTAGTTTGCAGAAAGCTGTCCCTTACACCAAGTATAGGTAATTTTAACTTTGTCACATCTTATAACAATTATGTTATGCCATTTTACTATCAAAATAAAACAACGGGTTGCACCTCGGGTGTACCGGCAGAAGTGAAAACGAGTCAACAGATGGCGCTAGTAGATTTCTAAAACGCTGTTTTCTTTCCATGTAAACATTTTCGTGCAAGCGCCCTGCGCCGTCTTACGCATTTCGATCAGGACACGTGACCCTGACGCGAGTTTAACATTTTTTACCCATCCCAAAAAAAATGCACAACGCCGCTATAGAATGATCACTTCAAAATTGTTGTTACAGGGCACTCGGTATGCGCACACCTTTTCCCGTTCCACTGGCGAATACCGCACATGAGGACGCACAGCATCCACCTCGCGGAGGCCGCGTGGGGCACTGCGCTGTGGGTCATCATCGCACACGTCATGGCAAGAAGAAGGTCTTCATTAGTTTGTAATATTTACACAACAACCCTCAAAACTCGTCAGACGTGGCGGAACGACCTTTGTTTAGGTCGTTGACGCTCTGCCTACCCCAATAGGTAAATATGCTTTTGGATAAATTCACTTAGCGCCATCTAGCCTAGCCTCAAATCAGCTAAACTTGAACGAGATAATTAATAAGTGAAATATTATTTTCATTAAAAACAATCAATTCAACTCAAATTCTTTTTCACAAGTGTCCGCGTTGTGCTGGAATAGAACCTGCGACATTTATTTAATTAATTATGTAGATTGACGTTTCCATATGAAATTACCATTGAACTGTCT